>JANITX010000194.1:280985-294103 GCA_027564395.1 Erythroxylum ulei | reverse complement strand
CATGTGTTCCTTATGGGAACTGCATGAGCATGAGCGGGCTATCCCAATTTCGCTAATTAATCTAACACCCGTTTGACAGAAACGGAATGTTACACTGCTGCTATCTCTCGGGCACTTCATCAATGGAAGCTACCACCTACTGGATTTTTGAAAATCAATGTAGATGCCTCAACAGGATCGAGTACTGGTTATGTGGGTATTGGGCCAGTGTTTCGTGGAGCGGATGGAGGTTTTCTTGGGGCTAGAACTTGGCGTGTAGTGGGATTCTTTTCAGCTAAGGCAGCCGAGGCAGTAGCGATTCGCGAGGTGTTGAGCTGGATAAAAGCACGTCAATGGAGAAATGTGGTTGTAGAATCAAATGCAAAGTTAGTGGTTCAAGCTATTGAGGATTCTTCATCTACGGATGTTTCGGCGTTTGGTCTTCTTATTTAAGATTGTATCTCTCTCATTAGTGAGTTAGAATCCGTATCTTGTGGTTTTGCTTATAGGTCTGAGAATGTAGCCGCACATACTGTTGCTGTGGGTGCTCATTCCGAGTCAGGCTTAGGAGAGTGGTTTGATATACCACCTCTTGCTATTATGAATATTGTTTGATTATTAATAGCATTTCATAACTTATTCCTAAAAAAAAAAAAATGGTATGCCTTTCTCCACTATATGACATGTTAGTAATATTTAAGGAATACATATTTGTCATATGACGCAAAATCTATATATAAATATACAACCATGACAGGTCTCTAGGATTATTACCAAGTAGATTCTGCTGGGATCACTTTAATAGCAACAACCCTTTAACATGGATTTCTTCCAACCGACACTGCTATAGTTCCCCAACAGTCACCTTTCTTCCACACTGGAAAGACAAGAACATAATAGTTTTCAAAGTTAAAAAGTCTATAGTACAGCACCAGGCATCAAAGCTCTCTAGCTTTTTGAAAATAAACAGTAATTGATTTTCAATCCATTGAAAAAAAAAAAGGAATAACCTTCCGAGGGCTGCTTAATCCAAGGACCAGTCATTACATTCAGAATGCTACATGCCTCACTGTATTCCAGGTCTGGCAGTAACTTTGGGGTGATTAAGAAACACCTGGTTGAAAGAATCATGGAAGAAAATTCCTCAATTTAATAATTTTATTTCATTTAATATAAACAAAATTCAAATGAAATTAGCATTACTGTATCTTTCCCGAGCTCTTAACTAGAGAGCAGACATCAACTGAAAGATGCATGGAAAGAAACAAGCTCCCTTTATATTATACACAAAAAAAGAATACTTACTGAGGTGTATTTGGTCGGCTTGCGGCTTTCACTAAATGCTGAAACATCTTTCTTTCATTTATCAAGTCCATTCCTGCATAAAAAGTGAATGTAATTCAGAAACCACATTGCTCCAGCAAGTCTTCTGTACAATGGTGAATTTGTTTAATCTTACCTTGATTTATCTCATCAACCACTCTAAAAGGGCAATTTGTGAGGTCTTGAAGAGATACAAGATAAAGAATGGTAGAAACTGATCGCTCCTAAAAGTGATTTTCATGAGTTAGAAACTATTGGTAGTGTTGCAATAAAGAGGACAATTTACTACAATTCAATACCCCTCCAGACTGATGCTCAGCACTCAGAACTTGAAGCTGCCCTGTCTGCCTGAGGAGTAACAATATTTTACCGATGGAAACACGATCTAAATGTCAGTCACACTATTGTGATTGAATAGAACAGTGCAACTGTATAATTCAGACAAGAGTTATCCAACAATAACAGATCTAAACTAGAATGCAACATTTCTCTGACCTCCAGTTCATCAAAATAGAATAGACAAAATGAACTTACTAAGAGGTGATCTTCTTAGCAGATTGGGGTTTAAGCACAAAGGTAGGTAAATCAATCTAATTTAAAACAGTGAATAATTACTTCAACGAGAATTCTCAAGTTACAATATCGTAACCAAAGGAGCATAAATCAGTTCAGAATAAAGGTTGAAGAGGGAAGGTTTCTTGCCTCCTCATTCACCCAAGTTCAATTTCTGTATTATGAAGGCGTAGAGATGGATATGGGGAAAAGAAAAGGGAGGCCCACTCTTGGGCGTTGCACATTGGCCCATTTTGGGCTCCAAATAGAACCAAATAACAAAGTCCTCTGTCCAGAGTAAACAAATGAGCTTGGCAAGATAGATAACTGGGCGTTTCAACAATTTCAATGCATTTTGACCACACCAAACAGAATTGTAAAAGGTCTTAAAGTTGGTACTCACCTGAACTTAACTTTTATAAGTATTCCAAACTTATCGAAGTCCTCTTCATGCTCATCTATTAAGAAACCATTAAATCAGTAAGTACTGATCTACATCTGTTAGTTAAATGAACTCACAGTTTTGTATTAAGCACCTAATGAAACTTCTCCTGCAACAGCCATCTCCTTGAAGTTACGACTAAAAGTATCATTTATTTGAGCCACAAGGTTTCTTAATGTCGAAAGCCAACTATCCTGTATGCAATACCAAAAAAGAAAATGAAAAACCAAGAGACTTATAATGCATTAGCCTATATGGACGAAGCAACACGTGAAACAACCTGGAGAGGATACCGAAGTTATTTATGAAAATTGGAATGGCATTGATAAGATGTCTAGAGCTTAATTGCAACATCATTTAGGACAACTCATGCAAGAAGTAGCTACTATATGAATAGGCTCAATGAAATAGTTTTGACATCAAGGTCAGGCTGTTTGAAAAAGAAAAGGCTACAAACAGTTCCATAAATTCAAGTTGAAAGCCATACAATCAGAAATGAGAAAAGCAAGAAAATGAGGATTCGAATTAGAATTTGAATTTCCATTGATTTAGTGATCAACTAATGACCTTGATAAAACTACAAAAAAGTTGTCCTAAGAACAGTTGGCTGTCTTGCTCTCAAAATCTAGACAATTCTAACTCGAACACTAAAAATCAGAGAGCGCACTTTCAGATGTTAATGTTGAACTATGATTTAATTATCCATACATATGTATGATGCACAGGGAATTAAATCAAACACTTGCCTTCAGTAAATCTATTTCAGCTATACACCTTTTCAATTGTTCCTTATCTGCTTCCAGTTTTCTGGAAATGGTTTCTATCTGCAAAAAGAAAGTAATTGTAGATGACGGTTTACTCCACTTAAGATGGATTTCAGAACGAAATGGATAAAAATTGTACCTTCTCCTGACGATGTTCATATTCTTTTAATATGTTGTGGTTAAGGAAATGAATGGAATTGGCTTCAGACAGGGTATCCTGAATGGCAGCCTTCAGTTCTTCAATTGTAGTGGGCATCTGGATTGAGGATGTTTGATGCAAGGTCATGTATATGTAAAAACAACCTTAGGAGTTCAGAGCATAAAAAAGAGATAATTCATGCTTTCAGGAAAGAAAAAACACATTATGATTGTGAATGCATATTGGTGTACTTCATTCATACTAAGTAGGTTTAATTGAGAAACAAGAGTTTGTTAATGGATCAAATCATCAAAACATGGAACTCAGTTTCTTAAAAAATAACATTAAGGTCCAGTTATTTCATTAGCTAAACGCATTTAATAAAATAGTAGACAACATAGTCATCTTCCATTCATGGCGAACTCTCAAGAACTATAGAATATGACTAACTTCAGCAGTGGTCACGTGAAAAAGCAATCAAATCTATAAGAAAATATCAATGTCTAGAATTATGGGTCAACAAAACAAAATCTATTGCTACATATTCTTAACTGATTATATAGATTCTTTAGTTACACGTCCTCTTGCAGTGATAGGTAAAACAAGGAGAACATCCAACCATCACATCAACTTCAGTATTGCATAAAAAGCTCAGAGTTCACACAGAATAATGAATGGGATCTTTGCATTATTTTAACAATGTGAGCAAGGGAAAGAAAAAAGATAAGAATAATTTTATAACAATTCACACCCAAACTCCTATTAATCCAACTTCTCTCAAAACAAATTTTAGCTTCACATCTTCATGCGAGCAAACCTCAACAAATGCCTTCTCAAGCTCTGGAGTGATGATAGCAATGGATTCTGCGTGCCTCTTGGCGTAAGAGAGTTCCTGTCGACATTCCTCTACCTCCTTTTTGCCTTACAAAGAGAAAGGATGTGAAAATAAAGTCAAGAAAACACTATTAGATTCCTAGAAAAGGTTTGCCATTTGTTCAATTTTGGAACTTTCCAAAAATTTGAACGTCATTGTCCAGTATTTACCTCTAGTTCTATTCAATTTAGAACATTTAGTATACATACCCCACAATGATTGTCCAAAGTTCAATTTAAAGGAACTAAAACTGAAATCACTTTTTTATTGTTCCATTAAAAGACCTAAATGTTCAACTAACACTATATTCAAAGACAGACTACAATGGATCTGACCGGTGAAAGAGGAGATAATGCTGAAATAAAAGAATGATGGAAAAGTATGAATATTTGATCTACTTAAGCAGCAGAATTTAAAACTCTTCACTGCCACATGAAAAAGGAAACAAAATTCTATCAGCTTATCCTTCCATATATATTACTTTCAATTTCTACTCAAATATTTAAGCTATTGCGCAGAGGATTCATAAAAGTTAAAAAAGATTTTATGACAAGGGCTCCCACCAAGAAGCTATAATCAAAATTAAATAGAATAAATTGAAACATTGCTATCAAAAACTCACAATATTCAAGGTTAACAGACACTTGGTGAGCAAGCCTCTCGTGCTGCTTCAGATTGACTTCCAGTTCTCTAATCTGACACAGGATGATTCTCAAAAAATGATGATAATAGCCTCCTCTCTGGGGATAATTAATAAAAACAAAAAGTAAATCATCAAAGTTGATAAACCAATTGCCAAAAGTACCTTTGCATCAAACTCAATAGAAGCCAAATGCATTTTGCTGTAACTCCATTTGTGTGTAATAGCCTCAACTAGTAATTCCTGTCAAAAGACCACACACAAAACTCCATCGAAACAAGGACTAAGAGAAACAACTGACAAAGCTATAGCATAAGTGCACCACACACAAAAGTCCATCAAAACAAGGACTAAAAGAAACGACTGACAAATCTATAGCATAAGTGCATATCTATGTCATTATTTCTTGTTGAAATAATAGTGGCCATCCTAAAGCATAAACTAAAAGCATCAAAGTAGGAAAACTGAAGCAGGAAAAAGTCACCTTGAGATTAATTGAACATTGGATCCGTTGACTGTTAAGGTTGGTACTTTCATTTGACAGCTTTTCCACACGAGCATCCAGTTTATCCTCCTTCTCTATTGATTCTAATTTTCTTTTCCTTAAATCTAAGCATCAAACCATTAATTAATGGTTGTACGTGCAGACATCATAAGAAATGGATTGCTTCTTGCTGCAAATAAGCAATCCTTGGCATACTTACTAATAAGGTTCTCCATATCACGACGTTTTTTCTTCTCCTGCTGTATGTTGTTGACAATCTCCTCCTACAAAGATACATTACAATTCACCAGAAAAAAACAAAAATTATAGTAGGATGTAACTAGTCATACATCCATTTATGAAGTTCAGTTCATTTTGAACAACAAATATAACAAAGTAAATCAGCATTCAGCCTAATGTTTTCTAGGTATTCCAATCAACATACCCGCTGTTTATGAAGTTTAGCTTCTTCATCTTCCAAATGTCTCTGCTCAACCATTATCGATTTAATATTACCCTCTAAACTGGAAACAGATGCTTCCAGCTCTTCTTTCCTGGATCTCAGCTTTTCAATCTCTCCACCATCTAAACCTGAATATTTTGAAAGTAAAGTGAACACATAAATGATCACTGAATGCTAGTGATACACTTTTATTTAAAGAAGTAGTTGTAAGAACATACTACAGAAAAGAAGATGCGAGCGACCAATTGGTTCAACACTTGCTGACACATGACCACCATATCTTGAGACAGACCATCGATAATGATTTTCTGGAGTCCAAAAATCTAAAATGCCCAACTTTGCCACTTCATCAGCAAACTTATCAGTTTCCTTTGACCCAATATACTGATGAAAATGTAAATACGTGAGAAATTTATTCGAATAAAACTTTCAAGCATAAGATGCATTAAAGCACGGCCGGTCAAATATCAGCATAATACTAAAATCAAGAAGCCCAGATACATACTGATTTATCCAGTCCAAACTGGCTTATCATAACCTCCTTGACAGCATCAGGAGCATCAAAAACGTGATCAAGCCGAGAATATATACCAAGCTGATGCATCTGCTCAACATAGAGACAAGAAAACCACAAAACTAAGAATAGCTCAACACTAATCACATACTTGATACAAGGATGACTGATACCTGGTCAGATACATGAAAGGACTCCTTGTGGCAGTGTTCATCCCTCACGTAATTTAAAATTGGAACATCAAAAGATTTTAGATTTCTCACAAGAAAGTCTCGATCACGAGGATCCTGGGTTATAAATGACTGTAAAACAAGATGGTAAAATTGTGATAAAATAAAAGGCAATGCCCACTTGAGAAACAACTAAAAACATTTTCAAGGACATCAGGTCCAAGCCTTAACAACAAAAGCAAATGAGTTTGCTATGATCACTAAACTGTGTTCAAACGGACAAAATGCATCAGCCAGGTGGTTTTATTATCTTCCAATACAGAGGTGAAAAGAGACAATCATGACTTATTTGAATGTTGAGAACATAAACTAAATGGCAGTAGCAGAATCTCAGAGACATCCCATGGAAATACCTTCCAGATATAATATGGAACATGACCTTCTAAATAGTCAGCATGGACCCGATCTGAGATGTTAACCTAACAAAGAAGACAAGAATAAGCTGAAATGGTTGTCACAATACACGGAACAGTCAAAACCCTCTACTCGTACCTCGAGCAAAACAGGACCATACACTTCATTGTTCAACTCATGTCGATGCTGCTGCACCCAATTATAAGCATCATATATCTTATCAGCTCCACTATTTCTTAGTGCCGTTAAGCGTTTATTGTTTGCATTTTCCATATCTTTCAACCTGCATAAGGTATGACATGAATATCAACATAAGATCTTTTATTTTCTCTTTACTGAGAAGGCATTTAATAATCATTGTGGGATTTGCGGAATTTTACTTATTTAGGCACTGCTGCAGGGCATCTTTCTTTACAGATAGAAGTTTCCCCTTCTCCAACTTTTGACTCCTCTTCTCACTAGCCAAGGGTCGTAGCTCAGAAATTTGAGTAGTTAATTGCTCCTACAAACAGATGTAAACATAACAAAGAGATAACAAATTGAAGCAGTTCATTTCCCCTATCAAAAAAAATAACTATATGAATTTTAAATGATTTTTTGTCAAAACCAGCTAAAATTTGCAGCGTGAGAATTTCTAGCGATTTACAAAACATACAAGTATTCCCTTTGGAGCTTCATAAATAGGAAGGTTTCGGAGTTCTGTTTCAGCAGCAGCAAGATCCTCTTTTGCTTTCAAAATTCTTTCTTGGCGAGATGCTTCTTGCCTCCTCAAGTCTTCCATTTCTTTATATTTCCCTTGTACCTGCACTCCCTGTAAATTAAAATATAGAGTTTAAGGAAAAATTGTATTTTGTGCAACATTTATACTGTTATTGAATACAAACTCGCCATACCAAATGACTTTCTTTCTCAAGAAGTTCCAAACGTCGTTTAGAATTGTCCTTTATATGATTGCTGATCTTTCTGCAATCAGCTTCCAGCATGGCCTTTTCCTGGTTTTGTTTTCTGCGGTAAAATTCTTTAGCTAATAGGTAAGTGAAAGTCTAGACAGGATTTTCTGCCAGTAAGAAGTTTGTCAAGTCAATAACTAAGCTATTAGCTTTGTCACCATAAATAGCAAGATCAAATCTAGTGACACGCTACCAAGATGCATTGATCAACTAGATTAAGGATGTTGTTAACTGAACCACCCCTAGAACATTAGACTGCAAATCTGTCTTTGTGCTTTTCTTGAGTGACAGTGATCAAATCGAATAGGATATAGCTTCCCAAGAACAATACAATAACTATGCTATGATTGATTGACTAAAGAGCGAGCTATTTAACAAAATTACAGTAAGTCAATATAGCAATTGAGATCAACAACATACTCGATTGGTTCTCTCAAAAGTATTAAATTCTTAGCAGCTTCATCAACCTTATTTTTTGCATCCTTCTCCTTCTCTTTAGCTACCATATATTTAGATTTCTTGAGATCATATTCCAACCAGGGCAATTTCTTTTGCATGGTCTCAACCTGCAGTAAGACCGCAAACGTGCTGGTACTTGTATTAGGAAGATGAACATTTCGACTGATTTAACACATACCTTTGCAAAAAGTTCTTCTCTTTGGCGGACACGCTCAACTTCCTTTTCAAGTTCAGCATTCAAACCCTTCAGCTGACTCAAAGTATCTCCATTTCTCTCTAAAGCCTAATGAAAAACAAAATTGTGCTTTTGGAATCAGTTTAAGAGATCAATAATTATAAACACAATCGTCGACAGATTAATGAAATGAGAGACTTACACGTTGAATATCCTTCAGCTCACTGCTTTTCTCAACAAGAGCATTATGTTGGATTGGAAGTTGTGGATCACCAACTGCCTGCTCTGTCGCTTTTAGGAGTTCTACGGGAGTTAACTTTGCGAACTTGCAGACCTTCTCTTGTGGTAAGAACTGGAATCACATCCCCAAACAAAAGACAAAATGCAAAAACAATAAAAGGCATTAAGATCAAGCATATAAATCATCTAAAAACAAAAGAGACCAGTAGGTTAACCAGGATTTGCGAGGTAAGGACATAAAAGCTTGCAAAGATAATTATACATAAGCTTTCTTCAACTAACTCAAGCAGCAGAACTTTTGGTAAGGCATTTTCATACACAAAGAAGTTGGTAAGTGAAAATATACCAATCCAGTTTCAAGCATATACACAATTATCTAGAAATCATATGTTAATCTTTCTTCTTTACTAGGAATAAATGTCTATTTGAGCACATATAAGCTCCTCCATTGGGGGGAAGCACATCTACAAGATACAGTACAAAGTTACAACAGGAAACTGTACACCTTACTTGAGTCAAATTGTTGACTTGAATGTTGAACCTTTGAATGATTTCAGATATCTCCTTCTTAGTTACTCCTCTTTCTGAGATCAACTCATCAGGGATTAAAAGGGAAACTCAAAAACGTAGAAAAAGGGAAACTTTAAATTAATAAACCAGACACCACAATAATTTTCAATCCAAATTTATGTGCTAACATACTCGGATTAAGTGAAAGAGATGTCTGAGAAACCAAATAACTATCAAGTCCTTGTACACATGATAAGCACATTTCTTTTACTTAGATAACTCCTAAGCAGTAGTATTAGTAGATCCATATGTGTGTGTTGTATCAGCATATGTTACAGGGCAACATGGATTGAGTTAAATAAGGGTATGATGTTTACAATTTTAACCAACTAACCATTCAAGAACCATTCTGATCTGTTGTTCGATGTATAAATCTTGCGCATTATATCAATCTGTTCATCTCTCGTATTTCCCCTCAAGGATATCTTAATATGTCCAGATTCCTCTCCGTGCTTCACATATCCACCAATATTACTAATCCTTCCAAGAATCTGCAAAATATAGGCCCCTCATGTTCCTAGGTAAGAAGACATGCAATTCCATCTAAATCTAATGATCAATCGGACTACCGAATTGACGTACTGAAGGTTCACCACCGAGGCAAAGACCAATGGCACACACAATAGAGCTCTTCCCTGATCCATTTGGACCAATTACAAGATTCAATCGTGATCCTGGTTTGCAACTCAAAAATTCATATGTCATGAAGTTTCGGAGCTCCAACTCGATTATATTTCCAGGCATATAATCATCTTCTCCTCTGAAAGATAACATCAAGAAAAGTTGGTCCATATTATAATTGTTGGGCCAAATGTTTGTAGAAACAAAAGGGGAAACTTAAAATCTCAGTATATTTTGTGATCTACAAAAGTCATATATTATCATGTTTTCAAATGACGATGTCACGGGAAATTGCCTGACGAATAAATTCTAAAGGACAAAAGCACCACTCGAGGTTTTTCTGATCTTTAAACTGCTAATGTATCTAAGTTTCCTCTCTTCTCTGGATTCCACCCCTCCACTAGCATCTCGCGATTGTCCAAACATAATATGGAATAAGAACATAAAGAGAAACAGAAATCACCATGTGAAAAGATCCAGCCTCTAACAATCAATAGTATAAAACCCTAATTCCAATTTCCAAATCGCTACCAATGTAAGTCATCACTGTTTCCCCTGCTTTTTTCCGATTAAACAATACCTAAAACCCTAAAACATTAAAAAAAAAAAAACCCAACCGCAAATACAAATGACAGCAACTTTAAAGAATCGTAAAGAACAAGCCGTCAAGATTCCCAGATCACGAAGGTGCCGCAATTCACTGAACCTGGTAACCTTTGGCCGTTTCGAAGGACGCTCGTCGATTTTCCTTGAAGACTTCCTCATCTATTCGTGCTTTTTGGTTTCCTCAATCTGAAGTTTTTGAACTGATGACAATCGCAAGCCCTCACGAAACCCTGAATGATCCAAACTACGACAGAAAATTAGGGTTTCGTGAAGTGGACATAGCAGAGGGAAGAACAAGAAATGGCGGGAAAAAAAGTGGAAGCCCAGCACGCTGTAGGCAAAGGAACGACGGAGATAAACATGAAACGACGTCACTGTTAAGGAACTAGTCGCAGTAATGCAGCTTAATGTACTCCTTACTATTTTACACGGACAAGTAAAGCGCACGCCTCAAGCCGCCAAGCGACATTTTATTTTTTTTCCTTTTTAATTTTTAAACCAATTTTTTCAATATTACAAAACATATTATTAACTTAATTTAATGAAATTTTACTTTAATAAAGTTCAAAATCATTTTTGTAGCTAACCTACCACTTATTTGGATTAGGTCGGTCTAATAATCTATCTTTCAACCCTGCGGCGCAGGTGAGTTGATAAAGGATTTTTCTGGCTTAAGTGAAGCCGCAGGTTCGAATCGTCTTTATATATGCAGCCGTTTAAAACTTTAGGTCAGATCTTTGCCTCCCGCAAGGGACCTACCAGGTTCGAGTAGGGATTAATCTGAGTGTGAATGGCTTAAAGGTGTCTTCCCATAATTGAGACTCTCTTAGAACACCTCGTGAGAAACAAAAAAAAATTAATGAATTGAAATGTAATAGATCAAAATAAATATAATATTATAGAATCGTTATTATGAGGAATGAAAGAGTTCGTAATGTAATATAGTAAAATGTTGTTGAGATAAAGGGTTTATAATGCAATATACTCTAACGTTATTTATCATTTTATATTTCATCGTAAACTCTCCAAATTGAAGGTTTTTTTCTTTTACTATTTAAGATAAAATAAGATGTATTATAAAACATTCATCTTTAATCTCGTTCCATTCTATTCTATTATAAACTCTCATCTCAAATGATGAAATAATAATACATTTTGTTCTATTTCATTAACAAACCCTCAATTAAACATACTTTTAAATATAGTTTAAATATGAATTTGTCCGCTTTTAAAGTATGCGATTAGTGATTTATTTAAAAAAATGAATCATTTCATATGCTTATTTGTCACATGTGATACTATGACAACAGCATCATTTAAGAATTTGCAAATTAAATTTTTTAAACAAGTGGATGAATTTGTAAATTTAAAATTATAAAAAAATTCACTAATAATCCATACAATTATAGTATATCTTATTATAAACCTCTCTTATAATTTAAAATTAAAAAATCTTCATTTTCATAATTCTCAAATTTTATTTTTCTAACTTAAAATATATATATATTTTAGAATTTAATTACAAAATAATGACATGCAATATAAAAATTAATTTTCTTCTAATTAAATATCATTAATATGTTAATTTAATTTAATTTTTAACAACAACAACGATAACATCCAATATAAATTTCGTTGAAGTGAAGGGTATGAGTAGGTCGAATCGTACGCAAACTTACCCTTAACTTATTTCAATTTTTAAATTATTAATTTATATCAAATTTAATTAATCAAACTAAATATATTTAATTTAAATTGATAATTTAAAATAAATTATTAATTTATACCGAATTTAATTAATCAATTTTGAAATTAAAATTTTAGATTAAATATATTAATATAGGTGTGATATTCTTTTTTCTTTTTTTTTAATGTCATGATTGTTTAAGAAAAAGGTCGCAATTCGTGAAGTGTCCTTTGATTGCAGTGATCGGAATCGGATGAGCAACATTGAACGGAATGCAGTGCTTTAAAAGAGACTGATAAAAAATGCGTCTGCCGGGAGTCGAACCCGGGTCTATTGCTTGGAAGGCAATTATCCTAACCGTTGGACTACAAACGCTTTCTAATCTCTGTTTTTATACTTTGATTAAAGAGTAAAGATGTGTAAAAGCCAAGGAAGCATCAGATTATAAAATTTCTTTAATTTTAACTTTTTGGAAAATTCTGCATAAATTTAAATATTTTAGAAATTTATTTCTCTTATATTATGACTTGGAGGTTTTGTGTAGAATATTGATTAGTGTTCTTCTGTATCTACTAAATTTTGAAGAGTTTTTTCAGTCTCATAGTTACTTGAGTATCGTAGAGTTAAATTGGAAATGAATTCCTAGTGATAATTAATATCCTGCCCTCCTCAACTCAACTGATAATGTTTCATAATCCTCTAATCATGAGTATTAAAGAGTTAATTGCTCGAAATTGGGTAGTTTTGCCTAATTAGATAGTTTTGTCTTGTCACACTTGCAGCGAGAGAAACTGATACACCTACAGGCTTGCTAACTTTGCTATATATTTTGAGATAAGGATTACTACTTTTACTACTGCACTTATAAGGTGACTCTATCCTTTTAAAGTATATGGTTAGGATTTGTTTAATTTGTTAAGCTTTTTCTTTTGCTTTCATTTAAAAAAAAGAGAGACTGAAGAGTTTACAGAGAAAAGGGTGTTATGATTCTCATGCTTAATGATTAGTTTCTGGTTCTAGTCCACATTGGTGAATCGCAGGTACTCCTTCTT
>JANITX010000194.1:232761-243122 GCA_027564395.1 Erythroxylum ulei | reverse complement strand
CTACTAAGGAGCCCTTAGTAAGCTTCCATTTTCTGTTTCCAAAAGTATTTCGAAAACCTTCATCATCTAGCCTATTTACAGAAATCAAATTCAAACGCATATCAGGAATGTACTTGACATCTTTCAGCAACAGTCTTGAACCATTCGTTGTCTCTAAAGAAACATCTCCTTTGCAAATAACATTTGACGGATTTCTATTTTCCATCTTAACAACACCATAATTCCCAGGCGTGTAAGATGAGAAAAATTGTCTGTGAGATGTAACATGAGCAGTAACTCCACTGTCAACTATTCAACTTGTTTCTTGCGACACCAAGCTGACTATCTTTGTATCAATAACAAGGTTGAATACATCAACAATGTTACTTTGTTCATTATCACCGCTTTCTTTTTTCTTCACATCTTTGCCTTTTTCCTTCTTCAACTTTCGACAAAATTTCTTGATGTGGCCATTCTTCTTACAATAATGGCATTCCACATTTGCATATCTGTTTGACTTTCCTCTACTCTTGTCTCTGGAATTTGGACCTCTAGATTGACTCCTCCCTCTATTTTCTGTAAGCAGAACATCTGAATGTGATGAAGAGGCTGCATACTATGATTTACGTCTCATCTCTTCATTTAGTATGATTTAGTATTTTTCAAAGACACCTTCAAAGTCTCCTAAGACTCTGGCAATGAAGCTAGCACCATTAAAGCAATCACCTCGTTGTCAAACTTTATACCCATCTTTGATAATAAATCAACCACCCCTTCTATATTATTTAAATGATCAGCTATAGAAGTACTCTCCTGGTATTTTACCTGCATCAATTTTTTCAGATAAAACAATTGTTGTTGCCAGTATTTGAAGCATACAACTGCTCCAACTTGTTCTACAACGTTCTTGCATGAGTCTCGTTACAAATGTGATTATGCACATTATCATCGACAAATTATCGAATATAACCACACGCTCGTTCATGCTTAAACTCCTAATCTTTGTTGGACATCTTCTTCGGTTTAGTTGTCGAAAATACTGACAAATGCATCTTTGTAATCATCAAGAGATCCTTCATCTTGGTTCGCTATATATGGTAGTTAATACCATTTAGATTGATCATTTTGCTCGTCTTCACTCTATTTTTCAAATTAAGCCAAATTTGAGAAAACCAACCTCAAAGATGGAATCAGGACATCAAAATTTGGCAAAAAAGATATCTTTTAAATTTTCACCACGAGACTTGGTAAATAGTAACTTGTAAATAGTGCTCGCCAGAATAGTGTCGTCGAACCCCACTGGAATAGTATCGCGGGACCGGTAAATAATAACTTTTGAATAGTACCATAAATAGTGTCACGGCACCCAATTACTATTGTAGGAACATCTACAGTGCCGTCACCTTGCAAATTTCAAATTGAAAAACTTGAGATTACTATTCATCAACTTTGCCCTTTTACGTTAGCTTTTTGAATGAATCACGTTAAAAAATTCGTTGTAATTTTGTTTTCTCCGTGACGTGCTTCTTTTAAAAATATACCTTCAATAAAAAACACATCTCTGATACCTCTTGTTGGGCGCAGCGGGTGCATTTTGAAAAGGAAAAATAAAATGAGAAAAATAGACAAAATATTTAACGTGATTCACCCTTAATTTTAGACTACATCCACAGACAAAACTCAGAGTAATTCTTCCACTATTACAAATAGTAGGTATACAGAGATAAAAACCGAAGTAATGGCTCACAAAGTGTTTCTCGATATAAAAGTACTAACCTCATTATTTTGTCACTCACCAATCCTTTAGGAAAATATTTCCTAACATTAGAGTATTGCTTTGCTTTGGTTTTCTTCTATGTTTTTGTTGTGTGTTTGTATGAAGCAGGTAGTGCCTTATATAGGCACTCCACCGCGATCCTTCTATTTTCAACTAATGCGGAATGCGGCACCGATTTCGGTGCCAAAATTGTTGGAGGGACCCATATCCAACATAATTTTCAGCTGCTCTTATTCATTTTAAAATAGAGAATGTATATAACAAAGAGCAGGAAACTTGAAACATTGCCTTTCTATTTAATTTTCTGAAAGTGGGTCGATTATGCCAAATATGGGAAGAAAAATAGACTAGCTATGCCTACCATATCCTTGTAGTTGGCTTTTCTCTCTTCCTCGGTGCCTCCATATTGGACATGATACTTCTCATACCTAAATCATCAAATTTTATGTCATTAGAAATTCATCAACAATGAATGAAAATTTGTAGAAGAGATTTCTGAGAATTGCAAAACAGTCCCTTACCACTCTTTACTGTTGCTCTAACGATACTAACAAACATTCCATTCATTGTCCATCCAACTCTTTGGTTATAAGGGCATGTTTTTAAATCATGAACAGTAGTTACAATGCAGTTTTGTTGAGATGCTGTTTGTTCTCATAAGAGACACTGAATAGGACTATACTTCAAGAAGCTAACCATCATATAACAAAGACTTAACAAGATGGCAATATTGCCAATGTCTTCTGTCTTTTTTATAGGCAATCTTAAAATTAAACCAGCGCAATAAAAAAATGTCAAAAATAAAGAGATTTTGCACGTGCAAACATTATTTCTCCTACTTCAGAATTAAGGTGGTCTAAAATCCGTAACCATTCCATTTATGATCTAACGGTGTGGTTCACAGTAGCAATCATCCTTGTTGGAGGGCGATGCACCGTGGTTCACAACAGCAATCATCCCTGTTGGAGGGCGATGCACTGTCAGGTGCGTGTAGCTACAGTACTTGGCGAAGAGGTGATATGGACGGTGCGTGCGTTGCACTTGCCTCACTTGGCATAAGCAATGCACACACCTCACGTGGCGCGCTATCCCACCACACGTCCGCATCAGCTCTGATATGTGGACGATGGAGATTCAAACACATGATGGTGCATGTAATGCACGCGTCAGATGCATCTTATATGCGTAGGTATGCACGTGTGCAACGCACGCGCAGGCTAATGCCTGCTGACGTCAGTGCATAGTACTATACGCTGACTTCAGCTCTACATTAATGTTGATGTCATGCTAACGTCAGTACCGAGAAGAAGAAAAAAACACAATTTTTATATTTTTCATAAAGGTGCTCCGGGATATTTTGGGTAAATTTTCGAGTCCAAAAAATTCATAAAGTGAGTTTTCCAATTTTTGGATTTGTTACATTAGTAATAAATTAAAACTCTAGAAAAAGAATTAAGGTATTCTGAATCCAATTTCAAGTGAATTTTCATGCTTCGGACATCATATGAGGGAGATACTTCAAGTTTTTATGTCTCAGGTCTCATGCTCAGTGTTCGGGATTGCATGATAGTCGTTCAAAAAAAGAATTAAGACATGTTGTAGCCACTTTTTAAGTGAATTTTCGTATAACGAACTTACCATAAGGGAGATATATGAGGTTCTCATGTCTCGGATGATCGGTTCAGTGTTCGGTAATGTACAATAGTCATTCTACTGAGATTTTTCCTTCACGAAAGTCTCAAATGAAGTTTTCAAAAAATTTCTTCAGCACGAGTGTGTGACAATGAGACTGTGCATTCAGATTTTTGCATTTATTGATGTTACATTGTCACAACCATATGCCCATAAAGAATGTAAGGATAACATAAAGATGTATCCCTTGTGTTTGTGAACTTTTTGAGTGCTGATGAGGATGTAGTCACCACAGTGGCCTTTCGAGTCAGTATTTTGAATTATTCTGCTTACACGTTAGGGGATGTCTCTGGTCTTATGTTTGGTTATTCTTCCCATAGGTGTTGGCCTTACATGAGATTTTGAGATGTGCCCAAAGACATTGGATATGTGTAATCGGATTTTCGGTAAAGATACTGTTTAATGGCTTTGAGTATCGTTGTTGTCTTACATTTGTACTGATTTAAACATTATCATCTTGAAATCACCTTTTCGGTCAACAAAATAAGTGTCACCATTGAAACCCTGACCGGTTTCAATACAAAGAAGTGGACAAAGGATGTATTAAATGCTATGGAGATAGTTGAGGTTAATATGGTCATACGGATGGATAGGCCATCTCCACCTACATCCATGAGCTTGAGAGTTTATAAAGAAACCTATGAAGCCTGAGATTGGTCTAATAGATTATATCTGATGACTATTAAGAGATCTATACCTAACCATCTACTAAGTGGACTTCCGGACACAAACATGGTGAAGGAATTTCTTGATAATGTCTCCCAGAGGTACACAGTCGCACCCAATGTTTAGACAAGTGCCTTGTTGAAAGAATTATTCTCCATGAGAAATACAAGAAAAGGGGAAGTAATGAAGTACATATCGAGAATGATTCATCTTCACAGTAAATTGAAGATGTTGAATATTCCTCTTCCTGATGTCTTCATTGTTCACCAGACTCTGAATGCACTCCCTCCAGAGTTTAGTAATATGGTGATGACATATTACTTACTGGATGAGGAATGGGACTTTAATGCTTTGATAGCCCATTGCGTTGTTGAGGAGGAGAAACTCACGTTTGCTTCTCCTACAGCCCTCGAAGCAACCAAAGGGAAGGTAAAGATGAAGTCCGCTAAGTTCAAAGGTAGAAAGTTTAAATCATCTCGACATGTTGACGTTGATCAATCCAGTGCTGGTAAAGGTCCTAGGGACATAAGGAAACTAGTAGTATGAGGTTTAAAAGGAGAGACTAAGACCATCATGTAACTCCTTGGCTTATCAATTTATGAATCTAATTTGCAATAATCGCATTAAGTATTTGATGACTATATAATGGAACATCTGATCAAGGTGCTTCCACAATACAGTAGTTTATATCTAAGATAAAGCCAAAATAAAAGGAAGGAAGAACTGACGGTTCACAAAAATGAAGAAGTAGAAGTAATATCTATGGGAAATGTATGTACTGAACCATGTAGTAAGGTTCATTTGGGTTTTACATGACACATTTTATATGTGATCTTTTGATCAAATTTGGACAAAGAGGGTTAATGTTTTGTATTTAATGCTTTTAATGTATAATTGTTGTTTAATGTAAAATATAATGGTACAACTTTCTAGTCATATGGTTTGTATATAATGTGTCTTACCCTGAATTAGATATATGCTTTTTCGTATCTTGCCAAACAAGTTATGAAATGAAGAACCCTGATGAATGAAAAGTCATACATGATGTGACATAAAAGTTTAAGCCACATTTTCAGAACTGGGGTTGAGAGATTAATTAAGGAAAACATTTCTCAATTTTAGATTATGATGATATGGGAATATGTGTTGACTATTGTAGGGGTAAGTTGACTGAGGATATTGAGGTCAACTCATGCTTTTGACTTGTTGAATCTGATACATAAAGATATCGATAGACCTTATACAGTTGTATTTTGCAATTCCAAATGTATTATGACATTTGTTGATGATTATTTCCTTTAAAGTTATGTGTTCTTACTTAAAGATTGAAGTTTGAGAACCAATTGGAAAAATTCATCAAGATAGTCAGATTTAACTTTGGAGGAGAATATCATGACAAACATAGTGTTTCAGGACTTTAAAAGGTCCGTTTGCTAGATATTTGGATTCAGTTAGAATAGTGATTTAATTCACTATGTCGAGTAGTTCTAAGCAAAACGGTGTGTTGCCAAAAGGCATAACTACACACTAAAGGACTTGAAGAAGTCGATGTAGAACAGAGTTATTCTACCTGATTATCTAGAAGTTTAGAAACTCAACCTTGCACACATTCGTGTATGGGGCTGCCCTACTGAAGTAGTATAATCCTTATAAAGAAAGATTGCATGTTCGTTTCGCGCATTGCTATTTAGTAAGATATCTCAACCATTTTAAGACTACATCTTTTACTGTAAAGAAAGTGAGACCAGAATAGTGGAATCATAAACAGCTAAGTTTCTAGAATTATCTATGATGATGGTGGACTCTTTAACCCTTCGGATAATAGCAGGGTGAATACTACAGTTATTATATGCCAGCTACTCATATAGTTAGATCTGGTGGATCTAGGTCTCTGTACCGTATGTACCGGAACAAAAACTCATACCTGTATATATAGAGATTCATGAAGGTACAAGATCTAATGCAATTAGGTAAATACACCAAAGTGAGACGATCTACTATCTCATATGATTACATAGTCTATTAGGTGTATAGGACTATAATATTAGACATGTTTCAAATCTAGTTAGTTTTACAGAAGTTGTTTCTGGACCCAATGCGGATGTGTGGTGGGGTGCAATGAATGACAAGATGCAAGCCATGAAACATAATAAGGTCTGAGGGCTAGTTGATTTGCATCAGAACTGCAAACCCGTCAGTTGTAAATGACATTTTAAGACCTAAAGGATTTTGGGATAAAGTTCAGTGATTTATGGGCTCACTCAATTGGAGAAATATTGAGTTTATGTTACCTTTTCTCTCGTATCCTTGTATGATAAATTTTGAATGATTAAAATAATTGTAGCTCATGATGATATAGGGTTAAATCAGATGACTGTCAAAACTACTTTCCTGAGTAAAGAGGTCTATATGGTACAACCTGAAGTATTTCAGTATCCAAGTAGAATTGACATGGTTTGCATGTTAAGTAGATCAATATATAGTTTATATCAAACATCCTAAAAGTGATACTTTACATTTGATAAGGTTTGACTTCTTTCGGCTTCATGGAAAACAAAGTTAAAAAGATGCTTGTATTATAAGGTCAGGGGGAGCAAGGTTATCTTCCTATTACTACATATGGATGATATATTGCTCAAGTCAAATTACTTGACCATGTTGTACGAGGTTAAGCAATTTTTGGTCAAGAACTTTGACATGAAAGACCTTGGTGTAAAATCTTCTATCCTAGGTATTCAAATTTATCGGGACAGATCTTAACACTCATCGGGCCTCTTATAGAATGCATACATTGACTATATATGTTACAAAGGTTTAATACGGTTAACAATACACCTATTGTAGCACCTATCTCTCATAGTGAGAGATAATTTTTGGCATAGTATCTAAAGAATAAAGTAAAGAGCGAGGTTATGAGCAATGTTTCGTATACTATTACGGTTGATAGCCTGATGTATGCTTGGCTATATACTAGGCAGAACATTGCATTGATTGTTTGGTCAATATCTGGTTAATGTAGGTGTAGACCATTGGAATGCAGTCTAATAAATATTGAGATACTAAAAGGAACTAAGGATTATATATTGACATATAGTACAATCAACAGACTAAACTTCATAAGAAATTCAATTTCAGATTTAGTCATATTTCTGCATGATTAAAAGTACATTTAAGGTTACAGTTTTAAGTTTGCAGATGGTACAATTTCATGGAAGTGTGTCAAGTTGACACGAGTAACTTCCTCGACTATGCATGCGGAGTGCATGCTATGGGGCTGCTTCATAGACGGTTTAGCTCAGAAACTTGATTTCTAAGTTGTCTGTGGTTGATTCAGTGGCTAGACTCATTCAGTTGTACTGTGATAATCTTGCTACTATATTGTTTAATTACAACTAAGAATATCACAAGGTCTTAGCATTTCGAGGTCAATTATTTGAATATAAAGGAGTTGATAAGAAAAGGTGACATTAAAGTTTGGAGCATTTAAAGACTGGGGAAAAGTTAGTCAATCTTTTAACTAAAGGACTTCATCCACTTGTGTTTCAAATACAAGTATACAGTATGGGTATTTTGAAGTCCTTAGATATTGTTAGTAAGGAGATCGTAATGTTTGCTATATATACATTTATACATTTAATGTATTATGACAGCTTGGTGGTCATCAATAGAGATGATCATCGTTTATCCTCAATAATACATGTTATTATACATTGTCATAATAAGTATGAAAGTCTTAAGATTTGTGTCGATCTTAAGCATTTAAAGGTCATTAGGCATATATACAGATTGACCTTGTGCCTATATCATTTAGACACATACAATTTTAAACAAATATCTATGAAGTTTGACATGACATAGGGAAATATAAGTTTTTAATCCCATAAAGGTTCTCTAATGCAATTTAGCATTTAGTTGGAGAACATAAATGTTTTCTCTTATGCAGATTAGCATTTGGTGAAAGAAAACAAGTTTTCTCTAATGTTGTTTAGCATTCGGTTAGAAAAACAAGATTTCTCTGCTACAGTTTAGTATGTGCAGTTTAACATAAAGTTGAAGAAATTGAGACCTACAAACAAAGATGATATAATTTTGTTCATAAAGGTATCATCCTAGTTTATCACACTCCATTTTTTCATTCATGTTAAGTAAGGTATTAGGTATACGTGATTGTATTAGATCTGTATCACACATGACACATGCATTTGACGCTTTTCGGTATCGAAAGCCTTGCAAGATGGAATGATGGGCTTTCGTTAGCTTTGGATCAAATGTTTTATTTTTAAACCTAGTCTACTAATTTAGTAGCGTGGCTTAACCGAGTTTTTAAACTAGAGTCAAAACTGCAATTAATACTTGTCCAAGGGGGAGAATTTTGGACAATTTTGTCCTTTCTCTTAAAGTTGGATAACATTTAATTGCATTTTTTGGTTTTTAATAACTTATCGATTAAGTTACGTAATTTGATCCAGATAAAGATAATAAAGTAACCCAATAAATGATCTAAATCAATAGGTCGAAGTTTGTGTGGAAAATGAATCCTAATCAGTATAGATCGGACCAATATCGGTCTTGTGATGAGAAAGCTCAATATGGATGTTATATATAAAGATTAAGGTCTCTTGCAGTTGCTCATATCATTCGTAAGCATACGGATCCTTTGACCCTTAAGAGCGCTTACATTTTGAGAAAACTGTAAAAAGACGTTAACCACGTGTCAGTGATCACTTGTCGTGAAGATTTCGAAAGATTGGAGTTCGCTTTGACCTCGAAAATTACTTCAAAAATTGAGATGGAACCGAAATCAAATATTCCACATTTCCTTCACTTTTAGCCCTTTCATAAATGACCCGGAATATGTAATAAGGTCTATGCTACGTATTACACAGCTTATACTAGAAGGCACTATACTAAGAAATTAATCCAAACGCAGCTTTATATGTGCAGTCAGTGCAAAGCATGTGATGCCCGCTGTTTCATTATATAAAAGTGTTCCCCTGTCTATGACCTCTCATATTTAAAAAAGAATCGAATGGTAATCCCAATGAGAGAATCTTTGTCCTTGTTTGGAGACATCACTTTCAATATAATATCATCCATCAAGAAACTATGTCCACAGCAGACATTATATGTGTTGGTTTATGCCCTACAGCCAATTGATTTGGTTGTAGTTAGTGACAAATTATTTAAAGGCATTCTTTATCTTGTACAAGTTTAGATGTATATGATAAAGTCCATGGGATAATTATACATTGCAAATAAAATTATAATGAGATATAATTATGAAATTCATATTGCGTTTATGTATTATTCCTAAATATTCCTAGTCATTATTCTATTAAGATTGGACATTAATAGAACGGAAAAAGACTAGCACACTTTTGTTTTTCCTTAAGAAGGAAGTAGTCGATCTCATAGGCTAAAGTATAGAGATACTTAAACAAATGTGTGGGTGCTTGCTAAAGAACAAGTTCACTAAACAAACCTGATATGAGAAATCCATTTGGAACATTATTTGTATGTCTATGGAATTCTCATTGTAATGATTGTATAAGTGATACTTTGACTTGAGGTCATCAAAGTTATCTTGTTAGAAGATTGCTATGTTTTGATATTACTTATGATCTATTTAATCATAGGTCGTTTAATCTGTAGTCATTGGATCTAGCATGAACTATATGGAGATAGTTGAGTGATCAAGATAGGGTTCATCACCCTGAAGTAATTAGTGAGAATGTTTCGTTGTTCTCAATTAGTATTAATTCAAGAAATCCTTGGCCAAGGTGAAAGGATGTGTCATAAATACTTATAAATGTCATTGATTAAATCGATAGCTAATGGCGGAGAACCAATATGATTATACTCAAAATAGAGTAGACATTAATTTCATGCTCTATGTCTAATTAGAACATTGTATGATGAAATGATTGAATTATACGAAAATATTATGCATGGAAAGGTTAGCCAAAACCACTTTGACATTCCTAAATATTTGGTGGTCATGATACAATGCTAGATGTCAATCTTGATATATGATTATAAATTGTTTAATTGGAAATTAAAGATAAATTAAAAGGAGTTTTAATTTATCTAATTTTAATTATGAATTAAAATTAGACTTTATAATCATTGCCAATATATTTGGGAACCTAATGGATCTCACATACAGAATGGGTTGAAGAGAATAAAGTTAATTTAATCAAGTTGGACTTGATTGTAAAGTTTGAGAAACTTTATGATTAAATATGAG
>JANITX010000192.1:36418-47093 GCA_027564395.1 Erythroxylum ulei | reverse complement strand
ATACAAGTAGCACTTCAATATCACATTTATGCATCAAGTCTTGGACCTTCATTGTCCGGCATCAACATAAGCAAATCACATTCATATCAATTATATTTGCATTGCATAATAATCATAACTGGAGTCATTCAATGCATAAATTGAAATCAGAACAAACAATAAAATGAGACCATCTAGGTCAACTCACAGTACACTCTAGATTAGCATTAGCTTCCATGATCTAGAAACGTCTGAATGCGAATGTTTAACCTGCTCATCAAAATTATGCAATACGCATGTTGCACACTTATTAAGAATTGCACAATCATATAACAATCAGTTTTACACATATGTATGTGTGTAATGTATAATGCATGCTCAATGACAATCCCAGGTATATTATTCAATTCCACATCTTATGCTCATTTCCATTTCATAATTCAATCACTCATCATTTATTTTCTAGTATCATTTGCTCTCATAATAACAATTTCCCATTCACTTTAACCGGATGCCCATTATTCCTCTCCTTTGAATCAGAGCTACAATTATATGAATATCTTTATTTCCATTATACATATGTCTTTGATGCTTTAATACCAACAATTCATTTACTAATGTTATTATAACATTATATAATTATACAATATCCAAACTATCATTCTTTCTTATAAATTCTCCAAAATTCTAAACCTTCGGGTCTATTTTCGATGATCAATTAGACAATACAAATGAAGTAATTTGACAATACTCTCTCTAGAAAATTGTTTTCCTATCCTTTAAGTTTCTAATGACACCAATATCATTCAATTTAGTTCAGTGATATGATATTTATACCCCCAAACATTTTCAGAAGGTTCTTATACTGAAACTGTATCCTGTACTCAACTTTAATTCAAATTCTGGAATTCTAGAGATAGAATTAAAATTCAATTTCTTTTAACAATTTATATCCCTATATCTCTAGTTTACCCCAAATTAAAAATCATTCAATTTGGATAATTATAAAAGAAGTTATAGGCAAAATAATGAAGGATGTTCGGGGTGCAAAAACTCACGATCGTGCACTTTTGAGTTGTTTAACCCAACTAAAATTAAGTCACGGCCGTGCAACATCAGTGCATGGCTATGCATTCCAAAATAACCAAGTCACAGGTGTGCAACCATAAAGCATGCCCGTGCACACCAACAAACATGTCACGACCGTGCAACCTTAACACACGTCCGTGCATACCCAATCTCCAGAATCAATTTCCGTCCTAATTTTATCACTCAATCTCTCCCAAATGATTTTAGATAGATAAGATGTTTAGTGGAGATTTAGATCAATGTGTTTTGAGTCTAATGGTTTAAGTCCCATGTCATTTGAAGGTCTGGAGAAGAAGATATGACCAAAAGATCAAAGGATGTTAGCATCTATCTCCAGCCACAGAAGTCACGATCGTGCAGTGTCGCATGCAAAAAGTCTGCATGATCGTGCTTTTCCAAACGCTAGCGGAAAGTCATGATCGTGCACAACGTTCCCACTTTCTCTTCTAAAGACACGATCGTGCTTCTTCTTCTTCTCCTTCCGAACTCTGCAACTTCTTCGTCTTCTTTCCTTTTTATTAATTCTTCCATTTCTATCTCTATTTTCCCTTAATTTCACTTCATTTTCGACTCTTATTTCAACCCAACACACTCTTAAAAAAATTAAAAACCATAATTAAACCCAAACATCCAAACCAGAAAATCAATCACGCATCTCTTCATTTTTCTGCATTTTATTCATCTTCTTCTTTTCTTTTTCTCCATCGAACATTTCTAATTTGATTCTATTCTCATTTTCGACTTCCATTCAACTAAAATCATTCACAAACAACTCTAAATTACAGATTAAAATACATACATCAAACAGAAAGTTCATTCACGTATAACTTATTTTACTGCACTATTTCACTTTCAATTTTTTTTCCCATTTTTCTGCACATTCAATTTTTGCATTCTCTTCCTTTCTTCCTCAAACTTTCATTTTAAATCACTCATTCTCATTCTCAAACATCACCATATACCTATTCTTTAACTCTAAATTATTATTTTTTTCATCTCTAAAACACCCAGAATATTTAGTCATACACAGTCACCTACATATCCACAGTAAACAGAACATATATGAATATCATCTTTAATGAATTTCTGCACTAATTTCATACACATTTTTGTTGCTCTTTCAACTCCAAAATCATTTTAACACTATCTTATAACATTTTGATCCTCAAAACACACAAACAAAAATATCAATATCTCATCATATACCTACGGTATATATGAAAAATGTCCATTTTCCTCTTAAACCCACGATGTTCATGAAAATAACCCTTTTCTCATGATCATGGAATTACAAATATTACACCAAATTTGATTCATATTTCTACCACTCATAAGGATTTATATAATACTTACTTTATAAAACTCCAAGTTCTTCAAAATCTCAAGAAGCCCTAACTCTTCTTACACCCACGTACATCATCTTGAATGTTGACAGGGATTCGTTTCTTCTTAGGGTAGAAGAAAGAAATAACAAAGCGGGAGTAACAATAGGTAGAGGAAAGCAAGGTTTTTCTTTAGTGAAGGTTCGGTGAATCAAAAATTCGAAGAAGAGGAAGAAGAAAGACACCAAGAAGATATTTTAAGATAAGACAAAACAGTGTCTTTGTCTTTCAAAGTTAAAAGAAACGTGGGCTTAGGATTTGGACACTTGTTCAGTTCCTAAGACTTTAACTAGTTTCTCATTTAATTAGTTCAATTATCTCTAAATCTTTCTCCAAATGTCTCCCAATTTTCAATATCATTTTCTCACAAATTCTAAAATCATCTCCAAATTTTCAAAGTCATTTTCTCAATTATTTATAAAATCATTTTTAACAATTCTCCAATATCATTTATTTCTTATTTCTATTTCCTTCCATCAATTTACTCGCTAAGTGGCATTTTTCTTAGCCTAATAGTAATCAACATTTTCGGAATTTATTCCTAAATTTCACCAAAAATTCAAAATCACTAAACACACTTTCAAATTAAATTTTCAGTACCTATAAACCACAATTCTCAATAAAATGACCGTTCACATATATAAGTCAATTATACCTTGAATGTCAATGAATGCATATACAGTTATTTTAATTTGTGCAAAAATTCAAATTCACGTGCATGTATACTAACAATATGCATGAGCATGAAAATGCATTTTTCTTAATCTCTCATTGATCTCACATGTACCATATTTCTGGGTTCTAACTCTTAATATGGGAACGAGATGTTACAAGCACCATAGTTTTGTCTTCAGTAGGCATTTCCATAGATAAGAATCATTTCATGCACTCCCCACAGTTATCTTTCTCATTTCAAAAGTGACAAAGATCTATAATGCATTTCCAAACCTGACAGGAGACGTTATATTTAAAGAAAATGTGGTTCAGTGTGTCATTTCTCCGATTACACAAAGATCATAAATTCAATAAGTTTAGAAATAGTAATTAGTCTAAAGTTTACCTTTAGTTAATATCCACCTATAAAAAGACATCTTAAACAATAAGTTCCTATCCCATACAATCATACTCTATCTTAAATGCTCCCCTCTAATTTTTAGGATTTCTTTATAAGAATTACTTGAGAATTTTGTCTGATCTCTTATCTAACCAAAAATATTTGTCATCTTTCTCAGAGTCCAAGTTATAGTCTAAGTAACAAGTGTAAAGCTTCTATAGCCAAATCTGTCCATTAATCTTCCTTTATCCACACTTCCACCTTGAAACTCTTGGGGAATATGTTCAATGATGATGTATATATCTAGTTACAATGGAGGGGGTCAGTTAGGCACCAGTTGTCATAATAAAGAGATGTTATTTTACCATTACCGACTTCACTTTTTATGCATCCAGTCATGGTCCCCCTCAACTTTAAGAAGTGGAAAAGAAAGCAAGAGTATATGGCATGTATTTAATTTCTCACTGGCTTCTTCCCTTTAGTATGTGATAGATGGATATTTGACTATATTTGACCCCCCATACTTGATATATTTTGTTTGATACTTTAAAATTTTTCGTATATTTGATACTTAATTTGCTTTAAGTGTGTTTACAGTTGATAATTGCATTTATGGACTTAAATGAGAGGAATTCGAACGAAAATGTGGTGTAAAACGAAAAATTAGTAATTTGGAAGAAGTTGGAGATTTCCAATTACGCACGTTCATGTGCACTACCGTGCAAAACCCAAAACCAAGATTTTCATATAAAAGTGACGTTTCGGAGGCAAATCTGATTTGGGGTGGCAGGCATCATTCTGGAAGTTCCAAAGGCAATTCCAGAGGCGATTTTGAGCTAGAAGAGCAGGAGACACGAAGATTTTATTGACGGATCCATCAGAATACACGATCAAACATCTACATTGTCAAAATACTCGATAGAGAACAATTAAGGAGAGTTAAAATTATGGTTCCGTTGTTTTTTATTCAAGTTTCTGTATATTTGTATTTGATTTCATATTCAGTAATGTATAACTAATTGTTTCATTAGTATCTATATTAGATGAACCTTATTTGGATACTTTAACGTGTGTTGATTATTTTGTTAATGTAATTGATTAATTGATTGTTGCGATCCAATTATCTGTTTTTATTTATGTTCTAGTAATCCAAAATATTAGACCATGATCTGATTTCAACTTAGCAATTGAGAAATCCTAACTTAAATAGATCCATGATAATTGGAAATAGTTGATTGCAAACCTAAAGATAGGATGGTATAAATCTTTCGGATTATGGTCAAACTTAATAGAGGGATTTATAAAATAGTAACGTAATCCTATAAGATTTAACTTGAATAATTTAGTTAGAGATCTTAGGATTAGTTGCTAGTAGGGTCAGCTACTAGCACATCTTAGGAATCTCCATAATCCAACTAATTAACAACGCAATTGCTTTACAAATGATCAATCGGTTAAGGGTTAAGGGGATTCAAAATCTAGATACTAATTACTCGATATCAATAACTTTCTAGTACTTCCTGAATTCTCTATTCAATTTGATTTCCTATTTTATTTTACTTGCCTTAATTTTAGTTTCTTTTTATTAAAAATATAAAAATCAATTCTTAGGCTAGATAATAGGAGAAGGGTAAGTACTAGTATTCATAGTCTTTGTGAAATCGACTCATACTTACTAGTATTATTTATAACTACATGGTGCACTTGCGGTATTAAATATTAGCCTCACGAAATAGTCCAATCAAGTTTTTGGCCCCGTTACTGGGGACTTGGATATTAGTAAAGCCTGAATACTATTACTCTAGCCATTTTCATTTTGTTTTGTTTTATCTTTGTTTTTATTTTATTTTATTTTATTTTTGTTTTTATATTTATTTTATTATATTTTATTGTAGCTTATTCTATTTTTGGCTTATTAATTTAATTATCTTTTGAATTTCTCTACTTGATCTTACGTGTGTGGTTTATTATAGGCATTACAATTTATTCTTATAGCCACAACTCATAATAGAACGATGGAGTGGACGGTACTTTTATGGGAGTCATAATATGTCTTTGCAAACTATAACACCATATGGGAGAGTGAGGGTACGATCATGTTATTCTTACAAACTAACTCACTCACTTTTTGTCGCTATAATTTTTTTAGGGAATAGAAAGATTGTCAATAATCTCAGTGTATATAATCAAATTAAGTACAGTTGTTTTATTGGATATACTTTGAATGTGACAATTTGGATAGCTATGCTTGTTCAAATATTTTTTGTGACCAGTGGGATTTCTTTTGAGAATAGTAAGGATTTTAGTAATTAATGATATAATTGAGGAAAAATTTAAAAAATTTGTGGGTTAAGAAGTTTGTAGCGTGACATAAACAAAGTCGCAAAACAATATAAACGAAGAACAAAAATGCAAAGGGTTGATAAACGACGGTGAATACTAAGAGTTGATGTACATCTGGCGGCTCGCTATTGGGTAGTGGAGAGCTTTCTCAAGGTCCGTACATTTTGTCTCGGTAGTATCATACTGTGTTTTGCAAGAGGCTAATTAATGGTATCCATCCACCGAGACCAGATCCTCTGTCCAGTTTTATTCTGTCTTATTCTATCTCATAAAATCTCAGTCATTTATTTTGCGGGACCCACATAAATAAACGGCTGAGATTTATTGGACACAATAAGACACCATAATATTGGACAGGAGATCTGGACTCGTCTTAACTCAACTACCACCACGAGAAATTAAGAGAACAGGGTTAAAATTGGTCAACGGTAAGAGAGAGTTTGTTCCCAACTGCCCCATCGGCCTTTGCATACGTAACGTATGGATACTTCTCGTAAACAGTAGTCGAGTCTGACGACTCTCACCAGCCAGATCCAACTACCATTTTTTTTTTGGTTAAAGGGAAAAACTCAAAAGTCGAAAATAAAATAATTATTGCATTGCTTTGCGATACAAAGTGTCTTGCTGGTCCTGATAGATGAGCTCCACTACTGACATCAATGGCTCCTAAAGGTAATGCATGCCTAGGCTGGCAAAGACTGCGAGAGCGGCCAGGTTATCCGCGCACTGGTTTCCTTCGCGATACATCTGCTGAATTTGTACCTCCTAATCTCGTTGGATTAGTCCACGGATACATGTCAACAAAATAAAATTCTCAGAAAACTCAATACTTGAAGAAGATAGTATATTGATAACCTCTAAGAAATCCGCTTCGATAATGACTCTGTGGTACCCAAGTGACCAAGTCAAGGTGATTCCCCAGAGTTCGGCAGCTAGCGGTGACCCTCGTCCGATGTGCTATATAAACCCACCGCATCGCTGGCCATACCAGTCCCGAATTAAACCCCCCAGCTGTAGCGATGGACGACCCTTGTTAAACCACTTCATCTGTGTTAAGTTTGACCCAGTCTTCTAGCAGTTTGGACCACTCAACTAGACTGCCTACTGATAAACCCTGTGCCGGAAACACACAGCTTTCCACCGCCCTTGCTCTGACTATCCACTCCACATACTTTATAACTGCTCTCGTACCATCTTCCGGCCAAATAAAGTTAGCTTCAAACGGACTTTTGTTACGTCAATGCCATAACATCCAACATGCGACTCTAAAAATAGTAGCCCGTTCCTTTTGCAACACCGGGGAGTGTTTCATCATGTTGGATTTCACCCATACTTCCACGTCTTGTTGATAGAAGGTCGTATCCACTGTTCTCGAGGGAAATTTTTGCCAGAAAGCTTGCAGTCTCGAACAGTCTCAGATGACGTGGGGTGTGGTCTCTTCCTACCCACATGTGTGACACCTGTTATCCATTGCAATATGGCGTATCACTCTTTGTTGGTTAGTCAGAAGCTTTTTCTTGCTCATCAACCAAAGGAAAACCCTAATCTGCTGGGGCCTCACCCACTTCCATATTAGGGCCCAGAGGCTAGCATTATCATTGGTTGTGCTCCCTTCGATTAAATCGTAGGCTGATGCCACTATGAAACATCCATTCTTCGTTTGACCCTACCTCACTGTATCCTTTACTGTGCCATCTGCATTAGGGATTATGTCTGCGAGATCCATACAGACTAACGTGGGAAGGTAGTGATGGAATAAATTCCATTTCCAGTTGCCAGCTTTAGTTATCAAATCCGCTACTTTAGCATACAGAACAGTATCGAGTATTGGAGACGTCACCACACAAATTACAAAGCCCCAATCCTTTGCCCAATTATCCAGCCAAAAGGAGATGTGTCTACCATTGCCTAGCCTCCATTTTATACCTTGGCGTACAAATTGCCAAGTTGCTGAAATTCCCTTCCAAATGCACGAAGCTCCGCGCCTATCTATTGTATAAAGGATATGGTGCGGGTCCAAACAAAATTTTGCCCTAACGATCCTGACTCATAAGACTGAAGGTTGGTAATCAAAGCCCAGCCCAACTTTGTTAATAAGGCATCGTTAGAAGATCGAATACACTTAAGGCCTAGGCCTCCCTCCTTTTTGGACTGGTAAACTGCATCCCAGTTGACTAGGTGCATTTTCCTCTGCTCTCTTGTGGATCCATAGATAAAATTTTGAATAATTTTCTCCAATTCATGACAAATTTTTCTCAGTAGTTGCACTGTTTGCATTGTGAAAATAGGGAGGGCCGATATCACAGACTGGGTTAAGGTGACTCACCTTGCTAAAGACAACTGCTTTGCACGCCACCTTGTTAGTCTCCTTTGTGCGTTTTCTAGGATATGTTGATAGGTGTGTCGCTTGGTACACTCATGTAGCAATGGAACTCCTAGACATTTACCCAGATTGTTCGTACTCTGAATGCCCAGGGTTTGACTGATACGGTGTATGGTTCCCTGCGAGACGTTATTGGAGAAATAAATCCTAGTTTTATACGTGTTAACTTTTTACCCAGAAGCCTGGAAAAAGTCCTCTAGAGTTCTTGCAATTATTTATGTCAGGGAATCCGTAGCTTCAGCGAAAAGAATCAGGTTATCGGCAAAGAAAAGGTGGGAGTTGGGGGGCCCAGTAGGGCTTAGTTTAAGTTGTCTCCATAGACCTTGTCCCACTTTTCTCGAAATAAGATGGCCTAGCTATTCCATGCACAGGACAAAAAGGTAAGGAGAGATTTGATCGCCCTGTCTAATTCCTCGTGATGGCCTAAAGGGCTCTGAAACTGTGCCCTGTCAAGTGACTTGCGTGGTCACTGTCGCCATACACTGCATGATGACCTAGATTATATGATTCGGTAACCCTATGTCCTCTAATGTGTCTTGGATAAAGTCCCATCGAATTCGGTTGTCCACTTTTTCCATATCTACTTTGATCGCAAAATACCCCTTCCTCCCTTGTTTTTTCGACATTGAGTAGATGACTTCTTGGGCAATGATGATATTATCAGTTATTTGAAGGCCCGGGATAAAACTGCATTGATTCTCCTTCACTAAATGATCCAGATGAGATTTCAACCGATTAACAATGACTTGGGAGATGATCTTGTAAATCACGTTGCAGAGGCTAATCGGTCGAAACTGGGCAATACTAGTCGGGAAGGGAGTTTTGGGGATTAAGACTAGGATGGTGTGATTTAACTCCTTTTCCCAACGTTCCTTCCTGAAAACTTCCTGTATGCACTCTGCTACTTTGGGGCCGACCCCCTCCCATTGCTTTTGAAAAAAATAAAGCATTGAACCCATCCACCCCCGGGGCTTTATTAGGATTCATGCCAAAAATCGCATTTTTTATTTCTGTGTGGTGAATTGGCTGGGCTAAGTTGCAAAGACTTTCCACGGAGAGAGGAGGAAAGGCTCTTGGAAGTGGTAATTGGTGTAGAGATCCTTCCTCTTGTGTATACAGGAGGACAAAGAAGTCTCTAGCTAACAAGCTAAATTGTCCTGGATCTAAAACTATTGCCCCACGAGAATCAGTGAGGCTCTCTATCTTCATTTTCTTTCTTTTGGTAAGGGTGAGAGTGTGGTAGTAGTTAGTATTCCGATCTCCCTTCAAAATCCAATCGCATCTAGCTTTCTGTGAGAGTGTGGTAGTACTCAATTGTTCCTCCAATGGTAAAAGGTAATCCAAAGTATCCTCAATTATGGCTTTCTGTATTCCCTGCAATCTTGCTAACAGTCTTTTTTTCTGATGAAAAATATTTCCAAAATCTAAGTGATTCTAGTTCGTGAGGTGTTGGGATAAGTGGGCTAGCGATTTATTCATAGATGCCTCATCTGGAATCCAGTGCTCTGCTATTACCTCATCAAATCCTAGGTGAGTTAGCCAAGCATTTTGGAATCTGAAAGCCTAGGAGCCTAGATGTTTGGGGGTCGGATGGTGAAAGAGAAACAACATATGACGATGGTTGAAACGTAGAAAGGGTAAGTGGTAATTGACCGCTTTCGGGAAGGTGTGGAGCCATTCCGTCGAACCAAAGACACGATCCAGCCTAGCCTGAACCAATCCTCAGCGCCACGTAAACTTGAAGCCCACGTAACATAGATCATCGAGGCTACTCCCATGCACCCAGTCTTGAAAATGCTTGTTCACTACCCACGTTGCCTTTGCCCCTACCCTTTTATCTGCTACCTCCAATTTTGCATTAAAATCGCCCCCTACAAGCTAGGTTCTATGGTGGGATCTACCTACCCAATCTAACACAGGCCAGAGATAGTTTTGGGACGAGGCTTGGGCTGGCATAGACAATGGTAAAATCAAACGAGTAAGAATCATACTGGATGGTGGTATGGATAAATTAACAGTGAGCTAAAATTATCGAGATATTGAAAGCTTCTTTCCATAAAATCCATATCCCACTCGAAAATCCTTCAGCTTCTAATCTGAACAAGTAGTAGAACCCCAAGGTTCATGTAACACCCCACTCCCGCGTGACCCGAACCCGACATCGTTGGCGATATTCGAGTCCGTGCCCCGCGAGGGTGGCGTGCTACATCAGTCAGTTAGACGAAACTTAGTATAAATTTTTTTTTTAACATTCATTCTTTAAAAGGAAGCATTTTTAGTTATTACAAACAGTCAACAATAAATTACAAAAGCCATTTAATGAACAAAAAAAAGCCTTAACCAAATTGGGCTCACTATAAATACAGAACATTCTTTTACAGAGATTTTGGAATACAATTTTATGAGACACTAATGCAGACGCGAACTGATCCCGACCTCTATCTT
>JANITX010000192.1:3465-16568 GCA_027564395.1 Erythroxylum ulei | reverse complement strand
TCATCTTTATGTGATAAAAACAATATCCAACAAAATCTAGTGAAGTCATCAACAATTACGAGACCATACTTCTTTCCACCTAAACTTGGTGTTCTGGTTGGACGAAAGAAATCTATATGTAACAGCTCTAGAGGACTGGACGAAGTTACAATATTCTTAGACAAAAAGGATGTTTTAACTTGTTTTCCTTTTTTACAACTCTCACAAAAGAAATCTTTGTTAAAACTAATCTTTGGTAAACCTCTCACCAAATCATGTATAACTAACTTGGAAATATGTTTAAAACTAACATGACCTAGCTTTTTGTGCCAGATCAGTTTTTCATCATCTTTTGATATAAGACATGAAATATTTTGACTTTTCAAATCGGCTAAGGTAATTTTATAGAGGTTGTTTCGTCTCTTGGCAGAAAAGAATATGGAATCATCTTTGTTTGTCACTAAATAGGAATTCTGATTAAAGGATATTTCAAAACCAGAATCACATAATTGACGTATACTAATCAGATTATGCTTTAAATCTTCAACTAGCAGAATATTATCAATAGACGAAAAGGAATCTTTACCGATTTTGCCCTTCCTAACTATTTTGCCTTACTGGTTGTCTCTAAAAGTTACTAATCCTCCTTGCTTATGTTGGAGGTCTAGGAACATAAACCTTCTGCCCATCATGTGTCGTGAGCAGCTACTGTCCAAGTACCATTGGTGGTCATTGCTTCTTTCGAGAAAGGAGATCTGCAGTATATATTATATCCTTCTTAGGTACCCAGATTTTCTTGGGTCCTTGGGGGTTGGTCTTACAATTTTTCTTTAAATAATAAGAATATTATTTCTTTTTCCTTCTATTAGGAACAAAATTCCTATTATGAAGAACATTACTATTATGAATAGTATTTCTATTATTAAAGCCTAAACTGCTTTTATCATTTGGATGTCTATAACTTCCAATCATATCATTCATCCTTTTTGTACTTTCTGTAAATTTCAATAAATCTGCCGAAAGACAGTTAATCTTTTGTTTTAGTTAATTAATTTCCTTAGATATATCTACAGTTACTTTCTTTTTCATATCATCTACTTAATTCTTGAGGCAGAAGTTTTCTTCTTCTAGGAGGAGTTTTGTGTTCTTCAAATTTTCAACAAATTTCTTTTTCAATAACCTATATTATTTTAAGATAACATGTGAATCTTCTAACAATTCTAAATAGGCAACCTGAAGATCATCAAAGTTAGAAATTACCTCATCATCACATTCCCCTTCAGCTACTAAGCATATATTTGCTTGTTCTGATGTTTCTGAGTCAGATTTAGGTTCAGAGGAATCCAGATCTTCCCATGTTGTCATCATGCTCTTTTTGTTTTCTTGACTTTTCTTCTATTTTCTTTTGAGTGACGGACATTCAGACTTGTAATGTCCTGGTTTGTTACACTCATAGTAGACAATAGAACTTTTCTCATTCTTTGAATCATCTTTACTATTCTTTTTAAAAGAGAAGACTTTATTTCTTTTTCCACATCCTTCTAATCTTTCTTGAAATGAAGAATAATTTATCTTCATCTTCACTTGAGTCTTGATCAGATTCACTGACATCATCATTCAATCTTTAAAGCTTTTGAAGATATTCTTCTATTTTTCTGCATCCTTTGATTCTTTTGACCAACCTTCAATGCAATAGATTTATCCCTTCTGGGTTTGTCTTCTGCATTAAGCTCTACTTTATGGATTTTCAATAAACTAAGCAATTCATCTAGCTTCAGCTTGCTTGAATCCTTGGCCTCTTGTATTGCTGTTACTTTGGGTCTCCATCTTTTGGAAGACTTCTGAGAATCTTTCTGACATGATCTTCACTTTCGTAGATTCTCCCCAGAGCTTTAAGTCCATTAATAATTGTTTGGAATCATCCAAACATTTTATCAATAGTCTCATCATCTTTTATCTTGAATAGCTCATACTGATGAACAAGAATACTAATCTTAGATTCTTTCAACTGATTTGTTCCTTCATGTGCAATGGCTAATGTATCCCACATTTCCTTCACAGATTCGTATCCATGAACCTTATCATATTCACTTTTGCTTAGAGCACAACTTAAGAAGAAGTTGGCCTTTGAATTAATTGAAAGTGAGCTTTCTAATCAACTGTCCATTTTCAATGATATCCCAAAGATCAATATGTGTGGATTCTATAAAGAGTCGCATCTTGTCCTTCCAATAATGACAGTCTTCACCATTGAATGCAGGAAGTCTTGAGACTGAGGCACCTTTGGCTATGAAAACATGTGATTCAAGCATGGATCTTTGTCCTCACTTTGTAATGGTGTTTCTTGGAAACCTTGCTCTGATACCAACTGAAGTAAATCACTTGTTAATATAGAAATCACGTATAATATGTAAAATACACAAGAAGAGGGAGGGGTTGAATTGTGTCAAATCATTCAAGATATTAATCCTTAAAAACTTTTTGATTTTCTTGACAAATTTAGATGATTACAAAACAATTCACTTAATTTGGTGAGTAATGCAATAGTGAAAATCAATATCTATTCTTCTAACAACAAGAAAATTAAAAAGATCAGAGTTAGAGAATATGACGCTGTGATTTATCATGTTCACCCTTAACCTTAGGTTACGTCTAGTCCTCAGAGTTTGTCTGAGATTTCTCTATAACCTTCAACGTTACAAGTATTGTTTCTACACTTCCAGAGCCTCTTCAGGTCTCTTTCACAAAGTATTCTTTATCTGCTTCCTTAGCCTCTTCAGGCTCTAGCCTTCTTTTTCACTCGAAAAGATATTGTTTGACCTTCACGTTACAAATGTATTTGCTCTCTTTTGCGTGAGCACTTGAGCATAGAATTTCTCTAAATATGCTTTTACAATCAGGATTTTTTTTTTCTCTTTGTATTGTATCATTTTTTGTATTTCGTATCATAGAGTATTTTTGTTTACGACTATAACTATTATTTATAGCCTAAATCTTCAACGGTCTTCTTAAGAATTCTACTCATCGAATCTTCAAAAAATAGTTATTAATCGAGTCTTGTAACTAACTCCAACTAACTGACGTTCTAGTACATTCTTCAATTTTCATCGTCTTGCATAGATTCATATGCTTCGTCTGGTGTCTTAGACTAAGCACTTTGTCTAGTCCTTTTTATTCAGTTTTTACTAACATATTGTCTTAATTTGATAATTTGTGCTACTTAAATTTATCTGCGCACTTAAAAAGTTCATCAAAACAGTTCACACACTTCTATGATTATTATTATTTGACTTTCATCAAAATTAATAGAAAAAGTGAAGTCTTCTTGACTTAACACAAATTCCATTGAAGTGGGGATCATAACCTGCCAACAAAAGGCTATACAGAGATTCAGGTTTACAAAAAGATCTTATTGAGCAATTAGTTGATGAAATGCTAAGAAGTGGAATAGTGCAGCCTAGTTGTAGTCCTTTTGCTAGCCCAGTGGTGTTAGTAAAGAAAAAGGATAGTTTGTGGAGGTTATATATGGATTACCAAGACTTGAACCACATGACAATCAAAAACAAATTTCCTATTCCTTTGATTGAGGAGCTATTGAAAGAACTTCATGGGGCAGATCTCTTCTTAAAAATTGACTTGAGGTTGGTTATCATTAGATCAAAATGCGTCCGGCAGATGTGCACAAGACTACTTTTAGGACTCATAATGGGCACCATGAGTTCTTAGTTATGCTATTTGGGCTGACCAATGCCCCAATTACATTTCAAGGGTTGATGAATGAAAATTTTAGACCTTATTTGCGCAGATTTGTGTTAGTTTTCTTTTACGACATTCTAATTTATAGTAGATGGTTAATAGAACACTTGCAACGTCTTAGGTCTATTTTCAATCTCTTGTGAAAACACCAACTGTTTGCTAAGAGGAGTAAATGCATGTTTAGAGGTCAGTGTGTTGAGTACTTGGGGCACTATATCTCGGCAAGAGGGGTTTTTACTGATCTTAAGAAAGTGCAAGTTATGCGAGATTGGCCTTTACCTACTTCAATAAGGAGCTAATGGCCTTCTTAGGTCTCACTGGCTATTATAAAAGATTTGTAAAAGGATATGGAGCCATTTGCAATCCGTTGACCAGGTTGCTTAAAAAAGTGTTTAGTTACATATAATAGAAAACAAAATAAAACATAAATTGGAAGAAAAATGAATAGAAAACAAAGAGATCATAATTCTAAATCTTCCTTTCTCTTCTTTCAAATGTTCTTACAAGTGTGACGTTTGATGTTATATTCTACTGGATTTGTTGATGATTTCTTCACATTTTCCACTTCTCTAGATCAATATCATCCCTTCTGAATGTTCTCCACATCTGAAATCACCTCTGAATGTTTGCTCCCCCTAATTGGCCTCCTGTCACATCTTTTTATAGTAAATTTTAGAATTTTGGGTGATATATGGTCTGATAAATAGACATGTACTAATTGTGTATAATCTAAAATCTCTAGAATTCGCATATCTACACGAGTTGAGAATCGTACATGGCCGTAAACACAGCTGTGTATCCCCTATTTTACTTTAAAACTTTGTTTTCATCCAAATTTTTCTCCTTTTAGTTCATGAAGGCAATTATAACTTATAAATGCAATTGGGGAAAATTAAGTATCAAATATACAATAAAAGTATAAAATATCAAGCAAAATACATCAAATATGGGTGTATAAATATGGTCAAATATGCATCTATCAAACTTCGTTAATAGTTTTTCAATAAAGGTGAAATTAGAGTCAATTGGCATGTAAAATGATAGGTAACAACTTCTTAAAAGGAACCGGAGATCAATTCAAGCTTAAATATGTCAAAAACTTAGGAAAACATGGATAATTAAGTAATATAGTTATAGAATATGGGTTTGTGTTTGACCTATATTAGCCATGGTCTTTATCCAAAAACAAACCAATACCAAAAATAAAGTGGAACTAGTGCTAAACTTATCATATTTACATCGTTAAAGTTCTAAAAGCTATTGTAATAGGCACCAAAATCATGATTTAGGATTTGAGGATGCATAGATTTAAAAGGTTAATCACATTAAAACTCTTTTGTGTAACCCAGCTTATAAAAAATCATGTTAAGGTTCTTTTGAAGGACTTTGGGGGCCAATGGCAACCTCTTTTTTCATTGAGTTGTAGCTTTAGTCTCTTTACATGAAACATGGTTTTTAAGTAATATTTGAGGAGGATTATGAAAACTCTTCTAGTTCTTTATTTATCATAGTTATGTTATGTTATGTTATGTTATTTTATTTTATTTTATTTTATTTGTTATATTGAGTAGTTAAATCCTACTTATGAAGGGGATGCAACTTGATAGATCTTTCAATTGTTGATGCCTAAGTAATTACTATTTAGTTGAATTTATTCTCTTTTATCTTAATCTTGGATTTATGTCTAATCATCATAAAGTTAGTCTTAGGGATTGTATGAAGGACCGACAAGTGAAGTATGATATGTGTATTGGTAGAATAAGGATTATAGAATTAAAGAAATTGATTTCCTAAACTAGGGTGATAATTAAATATAGTAATTATGCTTAATGAGTTTGATTAAGGTTAATTATGTATGCGAGATGATGTAAATTCTTAATTGAATATACATGTGTGCCTCAACAAATGTATAAAAATATTAGGTTAATTTTTATTTTAACATTGACAATCAATCTTACATGATAATTGAAATTCCTCATAAGTGAACCCCAAAACTCTAGCATTTGTTATCTTAATTTTTCTTTGTTTTTAATTACCTTGTTTTAGTTAGATGCATAATTTAAATATCATTTATTAAACCTTTTTTTCTTTATTTTTGAATAAGATTGATAATTATAATAGTATTGCCTTTGTGGAATTGATACCCTAGAATACTCCAATTTTATTACTTACTATAATTAAATTTATACACTTACAGATAAATTTGATCTCTCAAAATTAAGGGATCTGTTATACCTAGGGATGGTTAAAGTAGTTGTAGAAAATATTAATAAGAAAGGGAGATTAAGAAATAAAATACAAGCAGGAAGAAAAATTAAAATGCATGATTTTATATGGTTAGACTTTAAGCTCATGTCCACAGGTAAAGAAGAAGCAAATTATCACTAAAGAGAAAACACAATAATTACAAAGAGAGATATTATTCTAACCTGAAATCAAGATGCACTCAAATTTACAACTCTTTAGACATTCACAAGCTTACAAAATAAAATTAGATTACATTATATATCATTTGGTGTGTTTGATTTTCAGGGGTTGAAAAATGAGTTATATAAGCCTTTTATAGGTTGTAGGTCTTAATAAATCAATGGCCTTAAAATTTTGTTGTTGGACAAGAATATTAGTGGCCAAGAGTTATGCTTGGCCTCTTTGAATGCTTATGTAATTGCTATTTACTATGCCTCTATTATAGACAAAGCAATTGTGTCTTATAAGGTTAACTTCTAACTAATAACACAATTTCCCAAACATAATATAAAACTAGTAAGTGATCTCCTTTTTTCGAGATCATCAATATAGTTTGAGTCAATATAACTCACTAGGCTTTCATTTCTTCTTTTAAATTCTAAACAAGTATCAACTAGACCCCATAAATATATAAAATCTATTTTGTTGTCTGTCAATGCACTTTACTAAGGCTAGTCATGTATTTTCTATCAAAACTAACATCATATGAAATGTTTGGTCTGGTACACACCATGGAATACATCATATTGCCAACTGCATTTGCATAACGAATAAGTTTCATATCACCAATCTCTTCATCTATCTAAGAAGATAAAGTGACTTAAAGCTTAAAAAGAGTAACTAATGGTGTACAAACGTATTTAAACATTTTCTTACCAAAACTTTATAATAATAATTCTTTAACATAAATTTTCAGAGTTAGAAATAATTTTCCTGCTTTCTTATCTTTTTGGATCTAAATGCCAAGAATTTTCTTTATCCCTCCCAAATCTTTCATCTTCAATTCATCACTTAATTGTATTTACAAATACATGACATCAAGCATACTTCTTGCTGCAATGAGCATATCATCCATATATATGAGCAAATAAATGAAAGAACATAACTATCATACATGCTTCTTGAATAGCTATGAGTAGTTATGAATAAGTCAAACCTCCTATACTACTGTTTAACATATTATTTTAAGTTATAAAGAGATTTCTTCAATAAGCAAACATTCTCTTTCTTGTCTTTAGTAATAAATTCCTATGGTTATTGCATATAAATCCACTCCCCTAAATCACGATAGAGAATTAGCTTTACTAATTATACCAACTCTAAATTAAGCATGGGTATAAATGTGAATAAAGCCTAAACAAAATAGTGTTTTACTATATGTGAGCAAATATCATTGAAGTCTACACTTAGTACCTAACTATATCCCTTAGTAACTAGGCTAGCCTTATACTTGACTCTTTCATCTCTTGGAGGGGACCCCTTCCTTTTGAGGACCCATTTTTGACCAATTATCTTTTTTCTTTGTGGTAGTTTGACTAATTACTAAGTACCATTTTTGTGTAAGGACTCCATGTCAACTTGGATTTCTATTACATATTTTCTTAATTGATAAACAATATATGAAATTATAGATGGTTCACCATCCTTATTAATCTCATATGCTATTAATAAATTATAAAAAACCAACCATGCATAGTTTGCACAACCTGGTGGTCGCATAATATCTCTTTGGCCTTTGCCTTTAGCTACTGCAAGGACTTTGTATCAATCTTGGTCAACTCCATCTGAACTGGATGATGGATATGACTAAGAGGTTTCTAAAGCAACTTCTATCTAAATAGAGGAGCTAGTTACTTCCAATTCTAGCTTCTTTAAATTGTTCTTTACTTAATCTATCTTATAAAGGACAAAAAATTCCAACTTTGGATTAAGTATTGACCATTCATTAGAAGTCACATCTCTATTAAGTACAAATTTTGGTGAATTAGGGCCTAGACACCCTAACTTGTAACCTAATGCATTTCTTAGTATATAGCTCTAAATTGCCATTATTAATATGCATATATGTTAGAGTACTAAAAATATTTGAATTACTAGAATAAACTTCCTCTAGAGTCTTAAAATCAATAAGAATTGATAAAAATTGATTTACTAAATAGCAATCCATAGACACAACATTTACATATAACTCCCTTGGCAAAAGAACATTGGAAAGTAAGCATTATAATCTCTAATTGAATGTTTTGTTCATGCACATTGTAGCTCCATTTTATTTGTGCATCTTTCTAAGTTTCTAATATCAAACTATCCTATTATTCTTGTAGAGCTCTTCAAACTCTATGCTACAAAAATTCTAAGCAATTGTCTATTTTAAGCTCCGTGATATACTTCTACTTCTATGGACTTTTCAATCAAAACTTTCTATTACTTGAGAGTAATGAAAGCTTGATTTTTTATGCTTCAAAAAATAAACCCAAATTTTTCTTGAAAAAACAGCAATAAAAATTACCATGTATTTAGTTTCACCTCTTGAAGGAATATATGAAGGATCATAAAGGCTTAAACGAGTATAGTCTAGGGTATTTTTAGACCTATGAGTGGTTGTGATAAAATTAAATTGCTTTTGCTTCTTAAAGACATAATGCTTATAAAACTCTTATCTTTCAAATGCTTTGTTCACACAACAAATATCTTTTACTCAATAAGGCCATGATTTTTTTCACTCATATGAATAGCCTCATATCCTATAATTTAGTGGAAATCATTATCAAAAAATGATGAAGAACTTATAGCACTAGCACTTGTAATTATGAGTCCTTTCAACGAGTACATATTCCTATACTTACTGGCTTTCATCATAACCTAAACACCTTTGATGACTTTGTTAAGTCAAATGACTTTACGAGATTATTAATTTTGATGATAAAACAAAAATAAGACGAATGAAAAGCAGACGGAGAATAGCTAAGTAAAAAAGCAGACGGAAGCTTAGAAAAGCAGATGGAGTTAAAAAATCAGACGGAAGAATACAGACGCTGAAAAGCAGACGGAAGCTAACTACAAAAAGCAGACAGAAGCTAACTACAAAAAGCAGACGGAAGCAAAAGCAGACGAAAGCTTAAAAAAACAGACGGAAGAATAGATAAAAAGTAAAAACTAGAACCACATACTGTACTTATCTAGAAGATGAGATGCATGTGCTTGAGAGTTGGATCGGACCACATACTTATCTAGAAGAACGCGCACACGATATCTTGACAAGTCAAACTCCCAACTGCTCCAAGAGGAGTCATATTGCTTGAAAACGCTTAGAGGTTCGTTACAAGGAGAGTCTTGGCAGCTGGAATTTAGAGATTCGTGTTTAAGGATATCTGCCAATGCAAATTTGACAACAATGAGACACATAACCGAACACGGCTTGATGGCTGGAGAGAAGACTTCTACTTACAAAAGGACAACGCATCAAACTATATTTTACAAAAGGCCTCATCCCAATTTCAAGGTTGACACCCAAGGGCCGATCTCTCTACATAAGTTCCCATGTCAGCTGATCACGACATCAGTTTCAGCACAGGCACAGCATTAGCATAACATTTAGCCACCGGCCCAATACCAACTTGGAACCAACACCCAACTCCTGACAATGTTGGAGCTGAGCCCATCAATTCCATTTTGCTTTCATCATGCACTCCTGATATTTGAACCTCTCTTGCTCAAGGTTCCAAATAATTACTGGTCTTATGTGCTAAATCAGAAATATTCTTTCTTGCATTTGCAGCAACTATGGTTTGTTTTACATATAACCTCAATATTGTTGCAGTAATATTTTATTCTTCGTTTTGTAGTTAGTACTGCCAGCTGTGCACAAAATAATCTAATAAATTACGTTAATCTGTTGAGATAAAGTTTGCTGTAAGTGAGCATTTGGGACAAGAGACCAATCCTAATTTTAGGATGACAAAAACGCTTTCGTCTATTTGGGACCTTAGGAAAATACATCTCAAGTTGGCACTTGGCAGGCACAAAAGAATTAAGGTCAGATTTAACAAAGACAAATAATTTGATTAAAATTGCTTAATTGTTATTGATTTGATAAAATTAAGGCTTAAAATTTATTTTGCATGATACATTAATTGATTAGAAATTGTTTTGATTTTTTGAAAATTGAAACTACCTTTTGCTTTGAGTTTTCTGAAAACCACTTTTGACATCCTTTATTCTCGTTTTTAAAAGCCCACGATAATATGTCCTCTGGTTTCATTGTTCTGGAATATAATACAGATGAAAAATGCATTCTTATATTTTGTTTGAAGGTTCTGGAAAATTGCGATGTTTTTATCTTTCTAAAAACCTAGAATGTCTCCCATATGTTTATGGATTTGAACACGTTCTCCCGTAGCTGATTTTTTTAGTTCTGTTTTGTGTGGATGTATGTGCCATTGTGTTTGAATGTTTAATTTTGGGTCAAAGGAAAGGCAAGAGAACGTCTCCTACATTGAGCCTTCACCAGCAGTAGACATTGCTGCTGATAAAGGAGCAAATTAATGGCAATTCTTACCTAAAGGACGCGATGGTGAATCCCAAAGGCTAGATTTGCCATTAGAAGAAGCCAAAACGTCTAAATAGAGAAGAACACACCAGTAACGCGAACAAGGCAGGCAGCACAAAAGAAACAGAAGGTGGCGTCATAGAAAACCGAAAACTAAGGTTTATGGAAAATGACTTAGACGCTTCCTACAACGGGAACAAGCGTCTCTTGGGAGACGCCGCTGGTGCGTGGATCGCTTACTCAAGTCAATACTATAGTTGATTGAACGTTTGGAGTGCGGGTTCCTAGTAGAAAAACTCTGGCGCATGTAGCTCTAATTCGATTTTTATTTTGTTTTTATATATTTTAAGTCTTAATTTTAATTAAATTGGTTTAATTGAGATTAAATTAGTTTAAATTCTTAATGTACAAAAAATTGTTTTCTAATGTTTGAAATTATTTTCAAATGTTTAATTTTATCAGGAATATTTTAGAATTTAATTTAATTGTTCGAGGAGTTGAATTATTAAATACAATTAATTACTAATGGTGATATTAATTAAATATATAATATTAAATTAAGTTGTTTAAATTCTTATAAATAATAAATAATTAAATAATATATATTTAATTGATAGTAAGTTAAATCATATATGTTTTGGTTTCTGGTTTCACTTCTAGTTGATTATTTCCTCATCACGAACTTGTATTGTAAATGTAATAGTTAAAGAGTTAAGGATCTTCATATTTTTATTTGATATTTTGATGTAGTTATTATTTATTATATAATGAAATTGAAATTTTCAAATACTTTGTATTGTTTTTAATTTTATAATTGTATGATGATTAAATGATCCTTTTAGCATATTAATTGTAGTTATTATTTATATGTGAAATATGTGAAAAGTACTGTTAATAAAATAAATAAATTATTGTTATTTTAAATTTTTATTATTATGATTTTTGGAGACATGTCGATATACAATTATAAAGTATACAGTATATATACTAATGAACTATTTTATAATTTTAAAAAAATTCAGGTACTATTTCATAAATTTTAAAAATTACCTGAAACGATACACAATATTAATGGGTACCGATACAGTACTATATCAGAACTCAATTCAATATCAATACCGATATAGTATTCATATCATTACTGTCAATACTATACTATAACTCAATTTGATACCAGTACCATACGATATTCATAACATTACTATCATTACCTCGCAACATGATCCTGCCATTTCCAGTCCAATGGCTATGAATTCTACTGATATGCAATAACTTTGGCTATTTGATAGTGCCACTTTCATCATGCAACATCAAATCTATCAACCCTATTCTGACAATGGGGTCCAGATGAGATTTTCTTCGGTGATAAAAGTCTTCCTATTTCAAAAATCCAAAAATTGAAGGATAAAAAAAATAACATTGTTATATCAAACACTCTCAACTGCTACAGTATTTTACGCTTGCTTCTGCATGCTGCCACCTTTTCTCTTTCCATCCTTTTGGTTGTTTTCTGCATTACTAGACGTTTATCTCCCGCCCCTTTGCATCGCCTTCTGGCCCCGAGGCCTTCATTGGTTTCACCATGGACCCCCCTGACCAAGAGGGGCACCTAGCGAAGCGGGGACGCATCTGCAAGAGGGAGGATGAGGCCTCCACCCCCTTAAAGATCTCCTACAACGCAACGATGACCGGTGACTCCATACCTGCTACAAATCCCGGAGGAGGAGATTGGCTAGATGAGGATGACATCGATGTCGAAGACGGAGACGTCCAGGTGTCAGGAGAGGAAGGAGGAGGAATCACCCTATCCCAAATCCTCCGGACAAAACTTAACAACTAGTGGACGAAGGCTGTAGTCGCCAAATTGCTCGGCCGCCGGATAGGATACCGTCTCCTCTGTTCCGGACTTTAGACCATGTGGCTTCCAAAGGGTCAAATGAAGGTTGTAGATTTAGATAACGACTACTTCCTGGTTAAATTCAAGGAAGACGATGACTAGATCAAGGCCTTGACACAAGGCCCCCGGGTGATATTCAGACAGGTCCTTTTGGTCCAGAGATGGGTGGAGTCCTTCCGACCTTCATAAGGGCAGGTTCATCGCGTGGTTGTCTGGATAAGGATTCCCGATTTATCCATCGTCAGATACCACCCGGCAATCTTAACTACCATCGAAAATTTGGTTGGGACGATAGTCAGGATCGATGAAGCTACGTCCCAGTCGAACAGAGGGAAGTTTGCGCGACTAGTAGTAGACATTGACTTGAGTTGTCCTCTGCGGCACAACGTCGAGCTTGATGGCGAGTCCCTCCGGATTGCATACGAAGGGTTACCCTAACTCTATTTTGAGTGTGGAAGGATCTTGCATGCTACTGAATTTTTCCCACAATACCAGACTTCGACACCAAAACCCTCCCACCCTCCGGCCAATGAAACTGCGCCAGCCACGACAAGTGTTACTCCAGCTTCGATGTAGCGCCCCGCTCCCGCTGCGACCCGCACCCGATATCGTGGGTGATATCTGAGCTCGAGCCCGCGGAAGCGACGTGCTAGAACAGTCATTCAGTATGGTCGG
>JANITX010000190.1:0-15733 GCA_027564395.1 Erythroxylum ulei | reverse complement strand
TTGCCTTGGTGGATTTGGTGGAAATTCTTGCTGAGTTATAAGAGACTTTGGCGATTCTTTCTATTATGTTATTGCGTATTTTTATGGAATTGGCAACAATCTCAAACTGGTGTTTAGTTCGCCTATGAGGGGTGAAGTGTCATACACTTGCAGTACTTAAGTAATGATGGCCTTACTTTTGTGGCAACCGTTTCGCAGAATTCGAGATGTGGATATGAAGCGTGACTACGCATTTGTTGTAAGTGTTTTTGTGTTAAATTCTTTCTATATCTCTATGCAAAATGATTAAATCTGCATACTTTCTATGAAAATTATTCCTTTAGTTTCTGAATTATCGTGCAAGTGTTGTACAATAATCAGAACATAGTTTAAAGCAAAATATGTGGGGCTCTTTTTTCTTTGTTCTCACATTTTTTGAACAGGAATTTAGTGACCCTCGAGATGCAGATGATGCAAGATATCACTTGGATGGTAAGGATCTTGATGGAAGTCGTATCATTGTGGAATTTGCAAAGGGGGTGAGTTCAATATCTTAATGTTTCATTTGTTATAATGTCTATTAGCACATCTTTATGTGATTGCTATATAGGAGTAGGGCCGGGTGAAATGTTTTGAGATTGCGTGTGGGAACTTTAAAAACATGTAATGACGTGTGGAACTATAAACTAATAGAAAAATAGAATGTTGATTGATGGACCATGTTTATTACTTACAAACAGGTAATCTAGCTTTGCTTCTCATACGATATATAATTATGTATGATTTTGGTCTCCAGAAAAGGGTTGGGTTGGATAAGATCAATGATCATCCCTGCATTTTTCATAAGTATTCCCAATTCGTTCCCATTGTTTATGATTAGGTTCGATTACTCAGTGGCAGGGTTCTTCATTATTTTGAACAAAGTGATCTTAGTGTTGTCTTTGGATACATTGTTAGGTACCTCGTGGTTCTCGAGAGTACTTGGGCAGAGGCCCTCCTCCAGGATCTGGCCGCTGTTTCAATTGTGGCATAGATGGCCACTGGGCTAGAGATTGCAAGGCTGGGGATTGGAAGAACAAGTGTTACCGCTGTGGAGAAAGAGGCCATATAGAGAGGAATTGCAAGAACAGTCCCAAAAAATTAAAGTAATGTCATTCGCTTTTCCTTTTAACTGGATCCTGTCACACATTTTGCTTTTATATAATACAGAGTCGGAGATCATTTTTATTCTTGTTTTATTGTCTTTCTACCAGACGCGGTCGGAGCTACTCCCGTTCACCAGCTAGATCCCGATCTCCACGCCGTGGCAGGAGCCGAAGCCCAAGTTACAGCAGAGGTCGTAGTTACAGGTATTTTAGCTTTATGTGTCACAATGCTCCTTTCTGATCAATCTCTTGGCGATTTTTGATATTTCACTGCATGTCTGGGCTTATTACATATTTCTCCATTTTTTTTTATCAGCCGGTCGAGATCACCACCACCTAAGAGAGACCGAAGTGTTGAGATTGAAGGCAGGTCATTGAGCCCTGAGCCAAAGAATAGTCCACCATCAAAGAGTAGGAAGCGCAGCCCAATGGCTGAGGAAGGTAGTCCACGCCCTTCTCCGAGATTGAATGATCGACAAGATAGGTCAGAATATAGTGGAAGCCCAAGGGGAAGGGGAAGGAGCAGGAGCAGGAGTAGGAGCCTTGATAGGCTGAGTCCTGGAAATGGGAGATATGGAAGTCCTTCCCAAGTTAATGGCCGTAGTGGTGGAAGTCTCAGTCCTAGGAGCCCTATTGATGATGACTATGAAAATAACCGCCGCCCTCCAAGAGGCAGTGAATCACCATAGAAAAGTGTGGTAGAATGATATTGCCTTAGCTTGTGACCTGGAAAACTCAAACGTCCCAGCTTTCTTTTAAGTGGTTGAATCATTTGATATGCTTGGGGAATATATATATATTTGGAACTTTCTAATTTTGATCAGCAAGAATAGTTTGCTTTGTGTTTTAATTTGTGCCATTTTGTTTCACATTCATTATCTATTTTACTACTTTAGGCTGTAATCAGCCAAGAGGTTATGCTCTCTCTCTCTTATGGTTAAAGATATATGTTGTTTTAGTAGTTTAACTAGTTTGGTACGATAAAAGTTTATTTTGACTCAACAATGGCAGTCTCCACAGTGAGAGAAACGCCCTGTTTGTCGGGAAACCAAGAGGTAAAACACTTTACATATGTTGGAAGCAGCTACATCCTTGATTCTTGGTGTCTCAGGTATTTGCTCACACCACACAGGCTTGAGGCTTCAGGTAAAGATAACAACATCCTTTTGTCACTTTTCTCGACCAAAAGGAATGAGATTCCAATTCCGAAGGTTGTCAAGGTCAATTAAAGGACTACCGGAATTCAGATGGGTGATAGTAGGTAATGGATGTCTCAATACCAAAATCAAAAGGTGAAACATGAGCAGTTACAATTATAAACTTTTTGTTGGTTTTTTTTTTTACATTCACTGAATTATCTGACATGATACATTTGAAATATCAAACTAGGGTATTACCATCCCGAAATACATGTGCTGAACTCATCCATCACTATACAAAGGTCGGACAAAACCTTTCTTCTGGATTATTTTCAGTGACAAAATTTGTGTAAAATCAACAGTCTGTACAAAAAATTATCAAATTTCATTCCTCTTATATATCTGTTCCAAAGCCAAGTTCATCCTCGATGTCATCCTCATCTTCAAATAACTTCAGGAATCGAGTTTGTTCTTGCTCTCTTTTCTTCTTTAGCCAATTTTTGTATGCAGCTAATAGACCGACTATCAATACAGTCGAAGCCAGAGTACTTATGACTATGATCACAGCAAGATGCATTCCTTTTCCACTGTCATGCGTGCCTGAGGAAGCATTGGCATCTGTATACACGTGAAGAACAAAATTATAACTAGACTTCAGAACAAAGAATAAATTGTACCACAAACAAGGAGAAATGCAGAAATGTGGCCATGCATACAAATGGTTATGCAAAAAGAAACTCCATAAAGCTATTCTACATTTCAGGACCTCCTAGTTTTACCAAAAGAATACACAAGGATAAGTGTCGGTGACACAATGCCATATAACACATATCTGACAGCAAGGACACAATTTTCTGTGGCATCTAATTTTCTGAAAAGAACCAACTCAACCTAGACTCACACGTTAACGTACAAGGAGTATAGTTCGGGATAAAGTGACTACTAGCATCGATCAACTAAACCTCTTATGAAGAATCCTGTTATCGAATCTGTGAAAGTAAGTTAGGTGAATCAAGCAAGGCATTCGACATTCAATTAATCAAAAATTTCTGTTTGATAGCTCTAGGGACGTGCCTTTGCAATCTTTACATTCTAACATAAAGTATGTGAATCTGTATTTAAAAGAGACAAAAAAGTTAAGGTTAACACATTTGTTTGACAGTTAAATAAGATATAGCCCAAGCTAGTCTATAGCATTGTATTAAACATGGGTATTGACTTAAAAGAGTTCTTGACACCAAAGCCAACCATTTCCTACCACCAATTTAAGCTATTAAGAAAACTCGATACACAAATAAGAAGCATGTAAAGGTGTGTCATATGCAGAAATGATAACGCACTCACCAGCAGCTAGAGATGCACACTGTAGACACAAGAACGTAGCATCAAACTCCTCCACCTTGATTCTTCTGTATTTCCCATCAGAATCCCAAAAATCTTTAGGACAAAACTCCCATTCATCAAACACATCATCCGGTTTCAAGTTGTCCTCCTCATAGAACCCACAACGCTTGCACTTCTTACTCGCAAGTTGAGTCAATGGCTGCCAATCATTAAAAATTCACATTTGCAGTGCTTAAAATCGTGAGTGAAAAATTCAATCTTTAATATCTCAGAGACACTTTCTTGCCTAAAACTAAGTTGGGTCATTTATTACTTGAAAAAATAGCAGAAATTAGTCAATTACCTGCCAAGATTCTTCTCCATTGAAAGTATAAGACACGTTGATTTTCTTAACATCAGGCAATTCCGTCCCGTTCTCCCCTTTACATCGAAAAAACACCGTAGGTTCTGTCCTAAACAATTCATGTGTCTTATAAATCTTAATCGATTCCAGCGAGACAACTCCTGATATTGCAAATCCTGCCGAAATCAGACATGTCTTCAATTTCGCAGAAAACAAAAATGTATCCACAAAATCTGTCAGCTAAAGAAAATACGATCCAGAAATAAGTATTTACCTGGAAAGCAGCTGAGAAAGATCCAAGAGAATACAAAACCAGCTGAAACTATATAGGTCAACCAATTCAAAACCCTCATGGCGCCAAAATTCACTCCACGACACGAACCGATTCGAGCGAGGTGTTTCGGATAACGTCAGCTACGATGTGGGTGGGATTCGCAATACACACCTCTGACGATTGTTCGAAGAATTTGGTACTTTTGGTTGCCTGGAAGGTAAGAAAGCTGATCCATTCCCGCTGCGCGTTAATTGACGAAGGTAACGACTATCTTAAGCTGAGGAGCGTAAAATTATGAATCGAATGGTCCGTACGTCTTTGACGATTATATTAATTTTGAACATTCATTATAATTTATTTAGTTAAGCGCAATTTTTAATTCAAAGATTTATTATTTAGCATATTTTAGAAATGCTTTTATTTTCTTTAAATATCAATCTTTAAAAACCAGATCGAAAATAAGACAAAAAATTTAAGATTTAAAATATTTAATAAACTAAATAAAATTAAAGAATTTGAAATATGATTAAAAGAGATTATCGAAGAAATTAAAATTTAAGTAAAAATATAATATTAAATAAACATTAATTTATTTGTTTTGTTTTATAATAACTTATTAATTTATAAAAATTGACTAATTAATTAATAAATTGATAGATTTTTAACGACAAAAATTATTAAAATAAATTGAATAAGAAAGTTAGAAACCGATCCGAAAAGTCGGATGGTTCAAAGTTTTTATGGTTGAACTGGTCAAACCAATTAAGTTTTTTAATAATCGTTAAATATTCATATTTAATATTATTAAATAAGATTTTATATTTCTTTTTTAATTGGAATTTATATTTTAAAACTTGATAAATCTTAAAGCTATAATTGAGTGCTAATTTTGTTACTTATCGTTGATAACACAAAATAAAAGAAATAAAATATTTATTGAAAAATAAATTTTAGATTAAATTACATTGTGTGGATATAAATTTTTTATTTGGAATTGCACGTTTTTACTCTTTTTCTTATTATCATGATTTAATTAATCTAATGGATAAAAAGAAACAAATTTAAACCAAAATTTAGAACTAAAGTGGAATATTTGCATTTAATGACTCGTTAGATAATGTTTTAAAAATTGGATCGAAATTTAAAGCAGTAAAAAAAGTTTATTTAAAATACGATTGAAAAATATTTTTTTCCTATCGAAGAATTTAATGTTTAATTTTAAAAATATTGTTAAATGAAAATTAATTGATTTATTTTAGTTTATAAGAACTTATTAATTTACGAAAATTGACTGATTAATTAACAAATTGCTTGATTTTTAACGACAAGAGTTATTAAAGTAAATAGAACTAAAAAGTTGAAAATTGAACCAGAAAGCTAGACAGTTCGTGATTTTTACGATTAATCGACCGAAAAGGTTGAATTTTTTAATCATTGCATTAAAGATAATTCATGTTGATTATATTGTTTGATTATGTAAGAATAAGGTAAATAAATTAAGACAAAGAGTAAAATAAACATTAGAAAATAAAATAAACTAAAATTATAGAGATAAGAGTAATGTCTAATTAAATATTTTATTTTAAAAGCAACATGTGTTTGAATTTTTTTAAATTGATAAATGTCCTTAATTATAATTCTATTTTTTATAATAAACGATTTGTAGTGATTATTTTTAGGTGTATACAAAATCCTGGTACATGTACTAATACGTTATACGTGAGGACGAAACATTTGAAACAACGTTGACTTTGAGACCATTGTCTGTGAAGACCCTACAGCCTCGGAACTTTCACAGGGTTCTCCTCCAATCCATGCAGTTTAGGTACCAGCAAACTGTAAGGTCCCAATTGATTTAACGAAACCTTGGCACTTGATTTCCTAATTCCTGGCCTGCGAACATAAGCATAGAAAATTGGAAACTGAACATTGGAGAGATTTTACAGACAGACAAGTTTTTCTTGTTACACTGATACTCCAATTATAGTAAAAACACGATGTTCCATTATTAGCTCTTGTTAATGTGGTACGTACAAACACTTCTGTCTAATTATAGTAGTGAACAATGGAGGTGACAACGAAGACACCACACCTTTTCTCTTCTGTTTCTGCTCTTTTGTGAGAGCGGCCATAGCCATAAACTTTCCTTGGAAACGATAAGGTCAAAACAGAAGTGAACAAAACGAAATCTCATTTCCAATGTTGACATTTCGGTACCACCTCGCAGTTCCAATCCTGACATTTCTTGTTCTTGTAGTCTCCATTGCTGATAGTCATATCCATCATCATAATCCTCAGAATCAACCTCACCCTCTTCCATCTCACGAGCAACCTCACAGTCAACCTCCTCCGTCTCAGAGCCAATCTCAGCCTCCTCCATCTCAGAATCAATCTCAACCACCTTCGTCTCATCAATCTGATCCTAAGCCTGGTAGTCCTGGGACAGGTGATGGCAACAAGAAACCTCTTTACGATGGCAAACAACTGGCACGGAAGTTTATTCTTGCCCACAACGAGATCAGGCTAGCCAAAAACGTGAAGCCCTTGACTTGGAACAAGACATTGAAGAGATACGCAACTCGTTGGGCTAACCAACGTGTCAACGATTGCTTGTTGATGCATTCTCCCAAGAGCCCCTATGGTGAGAACTTGTTCTGGAGTCTCAAAGGACACTGGACGCCGGCCGACGTCGTCAAGTGTTGGGCTGACGAGTCCTCGAACTACGACGCCGTAACAAACGAGTGCATCAACAACAGTATCTGCGGCCACTATACGCAGCTTGTGTGGAAGGCGACTGAGCGTGTAGGTTGCGGCCGTGTCACATGCAATTCCAACAAGGGTTACTTGTACGTTTGCTCCTACGATCCTCCAGGAAATTACTACTTCGAGGGTCCTTTTGGTGGCAAGTTTCAGAAGTCCATTGTGTATCCTCCACCGCCGGCCGGCGAAGCATAGTCTTTACTCTTTAGCACCACCACGCAAGACACTTGAGGATCATATTGGTAATATTGTAGTTTTATAGTATGCACCTTATCGTTGAAATCTTATATTTTGTTTTTGTGTATTTGTTAATTGTTCTTGTGTTTTCCACGGTTCAACTTTGGAATGGAGTTAATTTTTATATTTAAGATATTGTTTTTTAATACATTTTGATTAAATTTTTTATCTCCATCTTTTACCTGTAATTCTTTTAACCTTTTTTTATCATTTTTTAATTAAGAGATATCTCTTTGTTGATTTCCTAATTCTTTCATATGAGAATGTAGAAGTATTTGAATTGTTACAAAAATAGAAGTAATGCAGGAGAAAATAAGAACATAAAAATACAAATTTATATGATTCGGTTAATTTAGTTGACGAATGTCCAAAGTTAATGAGATAATTTTTTTATTATTGTGAAAAAGGTGATACAAGAAAAAAATATAATAACCACAATATTATACAACCTTCTAAAGATTCTTTATATTGCCAGGTAACATATCTAATAACTTTTAGCTACAAAAAGAAAGAACCCAAATTATCTTTGGCCACGATTTGTCTTATTCTTGCCTATCTATTTTTGCGACATACCTTAGATTGTCACGAAATATTATTTACTACGATTATGTGAAAATGTTACAGATAATATTTTGCTACCGCGATTTTGACGATTCATGCAATAAATTTTGTTCATTGCTAAAATGTTTTGGTGATGAATTATTGGCTTTTAGCAACAAAAATATCCATCGCCAAAAGCGCCTTTTGTTGTAATGAAAGGTTCTCACTAAGGTTTTCTAATATTTTATTTAGAAAACCTTATCAAAATATTTATTGATTAGGGTTACTTGAAGAAGTTTAATTACGGTGAAACTTTTTTATTATAGAAGTCTAAGGTTGTTAACATTCTATTTCCATATATGTCTAGTGACACTAAAACTCTATTTTATCATAAGTTTGATTGAAATTCTATTTCATCAAAATTTAAGGCATGCTTCACAATTTTTTTACCTTGACTTGAATTTTCCAATATCTAACCAATAATCACTCTTTGCCTATATAAACTCCTAAAGGCTTCAAGTTATATAAGCATTCACCAAATTCAAGCTATACTTGAAATTTTATGCAAGTGACAATTTCATCATGTTAGTTGTATCTTCCAAAATATGAACCTTTTTTTAATATGATTTGACTAGATGCAATCAAGTTTTCGATCTTATGAAACCTTATATCCTTCACCGTGGTCCTTATCTGTCTATTTTTCACTTGAATTTCTCTAATCCCTTGAAGATAAATCAATCCTTATTATCGATAGTAAAAGCATACACGACCTGATCTCCCTAATTATTTCTCCTTGGATGCTTAATGATCCTTCTTAATTTATCCTTAGTTATACCATACTAATACTTTTTTTCTTGATATTATCTATCTCTCGAAATAGAATTTTCAACCTTTTTAGCATCTAATCTAGGTTGTTCTAATACCACATTTGAATCAGTAATGCTCACTATTGACCCTGACATGACCTTTCTATATATGTTTGCCTCAACATAAGTCATTCCTTAAACATTATACCTTTAAAGGTTATCTTAGACATTTTACTAAAAGCACGAAACTTACAAAAGTTTTCCTTCTTGTATTGGACATCCTTCAATAAGCTTTTCTTATGAAGTTCTTTCATCTCTCACTTACCAAAATGATTCACTCGTATGTGTGATACCACAGTATTATTCTTCTTCTATGAAGATTAAGACACAACCACCATTTCCATTACTATTTTTCCTATTAGGATATATATGTTACGTTGTAATTTTTCTTTTATCACAGTTGATGCACCCTTTACCATCTAAAGCTTCCATTATCACTAGAAAATTTATACTCTTGACTATAAGAGACCTAAGAAAATCAAATTAGTTTGAAACTAAAAAACATACCAGAACATCCAATGTTCTAATAGTTCCATCATGCATCTTGATCTACCTGAACCATTGTCTTTGACAACGTGCTCTTCATCATCACTTTATCTTACAGTACCATTCTATTATTTAAAAGAATATAACAAATTTTTATTGAAATTCATATGATAAGTGGCTCAATGTTTTATCCCCGTCAATTTGAGAATCATAATTACTCACTGTTAAAACATATTTACCTCTTCTATCCTTTTCATTGGAATTCTCTTAAACTACAATATCTCTTGTTTTTCCACATGTTTCCTTTTTCTCGTTTATATTCTTTCATTATGGACAATCCCTATTAAAATATCCTTTAACTTTACCATGAAAGCATCAAAGTTTAGACTTCGATTTGGATCGTGACTTACTCTAGTTTTTAATATCATTTTCCTTATTCCTTACTCTACATAACTATATTCAAAATTGATCTAACTTTATATATGCCACAGATTTTTTTTAATTCTTTGAACTGCAAGGTATCCTTTATTTCACTGATAGATAGAAACAGTCTCTATACTATATAATATATTATCAACAAAGTTCTCATATAAATTGAACAAGGAATATAAAAGCATTATGGTTTGACCCTTATCTTCAATTTTAATGCTAACACCTTTCTAAATTTGAGATGATCCAGTCAAAATTATTAATGTAATTTTTCACATGCATACTTTTTAACATCCTCAAGGTATATAGATGTTGCTTTTAATATAAATGATTTGTAAATAATCTTTTCTAATATTTAAATTTAAGTCATTTTTATAACAAAATAACTTTTGTTTTAACAACCACTCCTGTGAGGACCTTATCACCTAAACTTAATAGTATTGCATTGTGCGCCTTTAATAGAATCTCTTCCTTCTTATATGCTTCCAAATTATTCGGTAATCTCCCCTTGTTGATGTTGTTATGCCATTGTTGCTAAGCAAGGATTGTTGTCATCTTCATCTTCCATAGAATGAAAATATTCAATTTATTAAACTTCATAATAATGAATTTATGAAGAGATATCCTGATAGCAAACCCTAAAGTCACAAAAGACAAAATTTAGGCTTTGATACATATTATTACAATATCAATTGCTTTGATATTAATTGTTGTGAAAATTAGTAATTTGGAAGAAAATAAGAAAGCAAAAATACAATAATTTAAGTGGTTTGACCTTTGTCCATGAGTAAGCAGACATAATTCTTTTATTGATATGAAAAATATGATACAAAGAGAAATATAATAACTACAACATTATATATCCTCCTAAAGGTTCTCTTTAAAGATTGTCACCAAAGTCTTCCTAGATCTTACTTACAAAACCTTTATTAAAGACTAATTTACTTGTACGAATTCTAATTAAGTGAAACTTCATTATCATAAAAGTTTAAGACCGCCAAAATTATATTTTCACATAAGCTAGAAGTTATTGAAACTATATTTTCATATATGTCTAGTTACACTAAAATTCTATTTCACTAAAATTTAAGGCATATCGCACATAAACTAAATAAATATACGTTGCCTATCATTTATAGTTTTTTTAGAATATAAAAATTCATTAAAAAATAGAGAAGTTTACATCAGGAGAGGGACTCTCCCACGCACGTGAGGTAGACTCACTTGAAACACTGATATATCTAGGTTAAGACAAAACTGCGACGTTCAAAATAATTTTTAGTGAGCAAAGTTGTTTAACATTTAGGGTATAATGAAATGTGTCTTTCTCGAATCTTCAAATGTTTCTCGATTTGGGAGGGTGAAAGGTGATGCTCTAACAGCGAGCCTAGTGGTGTGGCTCCACGGTGTTTTTTCTACTCTTTTCTCCGCACAAAGAAGATCTTAACTCAGGTAACATACTCAACTTCATAATCGCGATGACTTTTAACGATTAGGGCATAACGATATTATTTTCTGACTCTTTAGACATTGCTTTCTTTTGGAGCTTGGGGGTTCAGCTCTACGGTGACGAGTCAGAGTGAGTGATCTCAATTCAGGTAAGCTTCTCAACTCAGTATGATTCCATCCGTTATATATATGAATCTCCACAAAATAACAAACTATATGTTGATAACAGGGATCTGGTTGGACAACGGTGTTCCTTCATGCATGACGCGACTAAGGAAGAAGCATATCTGAGAAAGTCTTTCCTTTCCAACAGGTGAGTCCAAATCTACCTATACTTCAGTAGTTTTTTGTGAGTAGGTGAATGAATAATCTGCTAGAATCTAGGAATTTCTATGTATGAGAGATCACTACTTTTTTGAATTGTTCTGAACTGAACCCAGGTTGTATGAAACTTTTTTTTAGTAACATGAATTAGGAATAGACAATGAGGACTATATTCTCCACATGAGAGCCATTCCTCTACAACAGTGCAGGTTCAACTAATTTGTAATTAGTTGTTCCCTTATGCTAGCATTAGCGAGTTCTATAAGAGAGAATAGAGAATTAGATTTCTCTTTAAACCTTCTACTATTCCTCTCATTCCAAACTGCTCGAGTATATGTAGCAACCAAGACCATTATAATAGCCCTATCATATTTAGAAATATGTAGATGAGATAACTCTAGTAGGATGTCAGAGAGTCTGTAATAGTTAAACCCTGGGTACATAGTCTAAAGATTTTTGCCCAAATCTCTTTAGAGAAAAAACACTCGAAGAGGAGATGGTCTTTAGTTGCATCCTCTAGGTTGCAAAGAATATATATCTTAGAGGAGGACAGGAACTTCATCCTATCCAAAGTGTTGAGTTTGTTCAACATAGCTAGCCAGAGAAGAAAACTAGCATTAGGTTTAAGAATCTTGTTCCAAATCAAAGGATACCATCCTACTCTATTAGTTGTCCCATCTCTCAACTTTTTAGCTTCCCTTATAGTTATTTCTGAAACTGAAATCCCATTCCATAAATAAATATCTCTCTCTCTGAGGCTTCTAAATTGTGGAATGGGCAAGAGACTAATCTTATCTTATGATAACATCCAAATTTCGTTTCTAATTATTTAGTGGATCTTAAATTTCTTAAGGAACCTCTCCAATAGAGTTCTTGCCAAATTATTATGAATTAAAGCTCCTTGCCCTGTCCAGTTGTCATATCATAAGGAAATTCTTTCCTCTACCCCTATTTGACAAGTTATGTACTGTTGAATTTCTTCCCTCATTCTAAGAATTTGGTTAAAGAACCAAGAGTAATTGTCTTTAATTCTTAGAGCCCAAAGACTTTCACCTTTTAATATATAGATGTGAATCCATTTGATCCACATTGATTGTTTTTCACTTAGGATTCTCCAAATCCTCTTGGTCATAAGTAATCTGTTTTTCTTGCTGATTGACTCCAATCCTAATCCTCCTTCCTCTCTCAATTGACAGATATTCTTCCAACTAACTTTTGCTATTCCTTTTTCACTGTTTCCTTCCCCCCATAGAAACTGCTTCACCAGTTTTTCAATTGTTTTAATAACCTTTGGAAAGAAATAGGTAAGAACACCAGTAAGTTTGCATTGCATTATTACTGATTTCAGAAGCTGAAGTTTCCCTCCATAAGATAGGCCTCTATTAGTCTATGACCCCAATCTTTTCTGGATCTTTTTCTATTAATGGGATACATTCACAAAACCTTAGCCTCTTGGATGAGATAAGAATGCCCGAATATAGAAGAGGAGGATCTTTGATTTCTATACTCGTAGCTAGAGACAAGGCAATAGAAAGGTGATAAGCACTTTTGGAGAGCATAAAATAACTTTTATGAAGATTGATACTTAAACCCGACATCTCCTTAAAAGAATTGAGAGTACTCTTCATAAGAGAGACTGATTGAACATTGGCCTTGCTTAGAAGAATAATATTATCTGCAAAACATAAGCTTATTAGAGAAAGCTTTTTACATTTGGAATGTTATCTAAATCTGGAGTCCTTTGAAGTGTTATGCTTCAACATTTGAGTAAGAACCTCCATGCAAATTAGGAATAGGTAAGGGGACAGAGGATCACCTTGCCTATGTCCTTTTTTGCCTTTAAACATCTTCGTAGGGCTCTCATTTATCAATATTTCTTAGTAAGCAGTAGTAATGCATTCTTGAATCCACCTTATGAAACTATAGGGAAATTTCATGACCTCCATAGTTTGTAGCAGAAAACTCCAGTTCACACTATCAAAAGCTTTCTGTAAGTCCACTTTAATAGTATAGTTTTGAGGGCTTTTGCTGCAATTATACCCTTTAAAAAACTCCTGTACTAGAAGAATATTATCCCCAATATTGCTGCTACTCATAAAAGCTCCTTGATTCTCACTGATGAGTAAGTGTAAAACCTCCTTCAGCTTATTTGCTAAAATATTGGCGATGATCTTATAGAGAAAATTAGTACAAGAAATAGGTATGAATTCACTCCTGGTGACTAGGGTTGGAGTTTTTAAGGACCAAACAAAGGAATGCCTTGTAAATCTCCATAAGTAGTACACCTTTTAGGAAAAACTCATGTACATCCTCTTTAACTAACCCCCTACACTACTCCAAATTTTTTGGTAAAAGGCCCTATTCAAAACATCAGGTCCCAGTGCCTTAGAGCCATTCATATTAAAAACGACCTTCTCTATTTCCTAATCTGTGACTTGTCTAATTAACAAAGAAGCCTCATGTTCAGGAAAACAAACTGCCTAAGATCAACTCCAAATCTTGGTGGGGAAACGTTAAAACCTATAAAAATTCATTGCTTCCTTAGCAATTCCATCTTGTCCAAACATAACCTCACCAGCTTCAGTTTTAATGGAAGTGATTCTGTTTACATTCCTTCGAGCTAACATTGAATTAAAAAAGAACTTAGTGCATCTGTCCCCATCCTTTATTCAATTAACTCTGGCTCTCTGCTTCAATAATGAACATTGATTATCCACCAATTGCAAGTAGTCTTAAGGGCTTCCTTTTCAGTTGTAGCTAGAGTACCACCTATGGGATTATCTGCCAATGATTTCTGAATGACTGAAAGTTTATCTCTAGCTGTTTCTATCTCCTTAGAGAAATTCTAACCTCTCTTTAAGTTAAGGGTCTTCAATTCCTGTTTAATAGACTTGAGCTTTTGGAGGCAAATGTACTGTTTAGTCCCATAAAACTCACACTCCAAACCCTTCATTATTGCTTCTTAAAACCCCTCCATATTTACTAGAAAATTGTTAAACCTGAAAGGATGATAGATTCTGGTAGTAGTAAACAAGTTATCAATCCTTATAAGAGTACGGTCGGAAATTCCAGGGTTTAGGAATTTTGCTGAGCTTCCTGAGAAAGTATTTATCCATTCCACATTAACCATTGCCCTATCCAACTTTTCCTGATGTGCCAAATAGATCTTTGTTTGTTTGACCAAGTGAACCTATGGCCTTCAAAATGTAAATCTGTAAGTTCCACCTCCTGCATACAATTGAACATATCAGAAGACTAGTTGAGTAAGTTACAATTTCCTTTCGCTTCTGATCTGAATAGAGTGGTGTTAAAGTCACCACTAACTAACTATAAAGCATTAACTGAAGCCTTAATTGTTCGTAGAGAATTCCAAAGTTTGGTTCTTTGAAACACAGTATTAAAACCATAGACAAATGTAGCTAAAATACAAGAATTTTCCATTTTGAAGTACAACTTAGTATGAATAAACTGCTGACTGGATTTCAAAACCTTCACCTCTAAGAATTCACCATCATAAGCAATATAATCCTTCCATAGGCATGACTTTAGTGGTTTATAAGAAACTGCCATTTGCTACCCAAACAGCATAGTTTATTCAGATTAACTTCTTTAATTTTAGTTTCCAAAAGACAAAAAACCAAAAGCTTTTCCTTTAGAACAAAATCCTTTATCGCATTGAGTTTGAAAGGGTTATTTATTCCACAAACATTCCATACAATCAGTGTAACATCCCAGACTACCCGCATACAGATATTGTCCGCTTTGGGTTCCCCCTCAGGCCATACCCCTCATGGTTTTACTCTTCTCACCCTTGGAAAAACGCGTCTTGTGGGGGAGAGTTATCCATACCTTTATAAGGTATATACTTCATTCTCCTCTCCAACCGATGTGAAATCTCACATTCTCTACCCCCCTTAGGGCTCAGCCTAACTGGCACAACGGTTCGGGTATCGGCTCTGATACTATTTGTAACATTCCAGACTACTCGCTTATAGATATTGTTCGCTTTGGATTGCCCCTTGGGTCAAACCCCTCACAGTTTTGCTCTTCTCACCCTTGGGAAAACGCATCTTAGGGGCAGAGGTATCCATACCCTTATAAGACGTACTTTGTTCTCCTCTCCAACCGATGTGGGATCTCATCATCCACTCCCTTAGGGCCCAGCATCCTACGCTGGCACAACGATTCAGGAACCAGCTCTGATACCATTTGCAAAACCATGAGGGGTTTGGACCGAGGGGCAACCCAAAGCAGACAATATCTGTGGGCGGGTAGTCTGGGCTATTACAAATGATATCAGAGCCAGCTCTCGAACCGTTGTGCCAACTAGGATGGGCCCTAAGGGGGTGGATATTGTGAGATCCTACATCAATTGGAGAGGGAAACAAAGTACGCCTTATAAGGGTATGGATACCTCT
>JANITX010000189.1:752307-774454 GCA_027564395.1 Erythroxylum ulei | reverse complement strand
GTAAAATGATACACAAATTTACACTATATTACATTATAAACCCTTCGTCTAAACAACATTTCAATATATTACATTATGAAGCCTTCCATCTCTCCCAAACAACAATTTTCTAATATTACATCCATTTGCATTCCATTCCATTATAAACCATTCCATTTCATTCTATTACATTAAAAATCTTACATCCAACTAAACATAGCCTAAGGTGACGTTGAACCTCTCTTTCCATCCACTGAAGTGTTGAGAGAACAAATGCTTGTCTAAACATTGACTGTTTACGTACTCATAAACCAAGAGCCTGTGTTTGACTTTGTTCTCTAAACAGAATGCCCAGATGGCCACTTCATGTGATTGATTGTTCCAGTGAAGTTTATTTTTGCCCATAACACATCTTCACCTTGGTATAAATCTCTAAGTCTTAATTGAAACTCACAATTGATGTAATACAAAAAGAAATATAAGAATAAAGTGAGTTATAAATAAGAATGAAATTGATAATTTATTACTTTAGGATTTTAGGTCGGGATACGATTTCTAGATTACATGTGAATTTTTTTTAGATTATGTCCAATTTTTTCTCAGACCCCTAAAAACTCTTTATTAGTAATAGAGTTAGACTCAGGTTACTCAAATTTGACCCAACCTGAGACTCGATAACTATAAAAAAAATTATTTTTAAATTACAAATTAAAAATTTTGGGTTGAGTAGGGCTTCAAGCTGCTTGAGCTTGACTAGGAGCTATCGGGTTGGACTCATGCCTGAGCGGACCTAATCCGACCTATTGTCACCCCTATCCCAAATAGTTTGGAGATTGACTCTGGATAACCTTTGCCTGTAGGTTTAAGCATCTCACGAAGAGATTTAGGTTTGAGCCTTTCTATGTTGAGACTAATAGATTTATTGGAATCATCTTGATGCTCTAATTGGTACTTTGCTTACAACTCTCAACAATGGAAGTGGCATCCTCACCATAGTACCTAATTTCAACATCAGGCTGGATGATCCAACATTATCTGAAAGACTCCAATTCCAAATCTAGATCACTAAGGCAGATCAAGACCCTACAACAATTATGACTACACTACATCATCAGCTGATCTATTGTCTTCATAATCATGCTATAGATTTGAACTTTCCCAACTCTAATTCAAATGCACTTTACGTGTTTGTTGATCGTTCCAATGATCATATCGCCATCATCGAGATCCCGAAGCAATTGCCTTAGAAAGAGTTGAAAAAATTGATGCCAACAGAATGGATCACAAACTACCAGAAAGTGTTCCATACGCATCACAAAACACTCATTTCACACGACCACTCCTCCAATTCTTCAGACTCTTTGAGATGGATCAGTGAAATCTATTTACACCAGGCCTACTGATGATCAACTATGTACTTCAAACACTTCTGGCCTAGTTTTGATGCTACAACTTGTTATGTCTCATACAGAAGGCAAAGATCCTCCGATTTGTTATGTCAAATCTGATGGAGATGTTGTCTACATAAGTCATCATCGGGGACATTTCATCTAAGATACAGATCCCTCTATGTGTGAGCTAAATTGTGAAGTTTATCTAAACCTTGAATCAGACAATAACAATGATGATGAGCTGTACAATCGACAACGATGACGAAAGAAGAAGTTAAAAACTCGTTGTATGCCTTCTTAACAATATCATCCTTGTCAGGATGATCAAGATGATTCCAGCAAATTTATTGGTCTCAACACATAAAGGCTCAGACCTAAATCTCTTCGTGAGATGCGTAAACCTACTAGCAGAGATTATCCAGAGTCAATCTCCAAACTACAACCAATAATTCCTTCTATTCCTATTGTCAGTCCCGCTCCCATACCTTGTATGATGGTTTAACCAAATTGGGAAGACTTTCCTCCTTTACAACGGAGCACTGATAAACCAATAGAGTTATCTCTAGCCCTTATGCTCGAGCCATGGGAATAACTCCTCAAGGAACTATTGTTTCTAATCCTACTGATGAAGTTCTCAACCGGCATATCAACAATGCAGCAGCACATAACAAAGTTATACGATGGATTGATTCAAAGCTGGATGGAATAAGTCACCCGAATCACGCTACTCATCAACGAGTGGATGGGGTTTCTTCTCATATCCAAAAGTTGTATAATTCTTACAAAGATTAGATGAGACAACTTGATGCAGATCTTTGACACTATATTGCAACACAGTATTTTGGACCAAACTTTACAGTCAAGGAGCAAGAACTTAGGTGGATAAAAGAAGTTCTTTGACTTATGGAAGCTGACATGCAAACTGAACAATCTAAAACTGTTTATGGAGCTTATCGTCCTACTTATCCAGTTGCTCAACCCATGTAGCTTCTTTTTACCATACCTATCCAAATGCTATTGATATTGAAAAATTCCTCAAGATGAATTATACTTTGACCAAACAACACATTTACCCTCTTTATACCAAGCCAAAGACTACAAAATCTGAAAAACCCAAGTCTCAATCTGAAAAATCCAAGGATCCATCAATTCCATCTACTTCACATACCAAACCTATTGATTCATGGAACAAACCACTGCAGATTAAAACACCACCTACATCTCCACCAAAATCTCACCCTTTTCAACCAGATAAAACACTTGAGTTCATAGCAACTTTTGCACCTATTGAGGTTCTAGAGGTTCTAAAACTCATACCAGAACTTACCCCTGAACCCTCTGAGTATTCTAAGCAAACAATTACTTTTGAACCCTCTGAGCATTCTGAACAAACTGTTACTCCTGCACCCTTTGAACAATTTGAGCATTCTTTTGCAATTTCCGAATCATCTGCAGATTCATCTAAACAATTGGATCATCTAACTGATCTCGCTCAGGTTATGATGACAATGCCTCAACATACTGAAGTGAATCCAGATATCAGCAATGTTGATTTTACAGGGTTTATAGACCCTGAACCATTCAGATCATCACCACCATAAGTTCTAGTATAACCAACCAAACCTACTTCAGGTCCCTGGTTTAAATTTGATGACCTTCCTCCTAAAAAATGGAGAGAATGTCTTTATTAATTTAAAGCATAGCTAGATTTGCAAATGACTCAACCTAATACTGCTTTACTGGATATTTTGTCTGAGATCACTTCTCGCTTCACTGGTACTCTACGAGAATGGTGGCAAAGTCTTGACAACTACAGACGCTTACAGTACTTCCAAGTCACTTCTGTAAGTATTTTTCTCGGTATTATCCACAAAGAATTCATAGGTGACTTCCAAATCATTGACAAGCAAGTTCGTCAAGAATATTTTGAAATGAAATGTTATTCACTTGATATACGTGATCTTTAGAAGCATTTTCAACGTATGACGGAAAGATATTATCTTCTCAACGGATCAAATGATGTGAATCTCCTTTATACATTCATCTCATCCTTTCCAGATGAATTGCAACCAGAATTGCAAAGGAACATTGCAGCCTTATGAAGAAATATGAGTGATATTACTATTGGAGAAATTTGTCAGCTTGCTTTATCCTCTCTTGATAAACTCTGCGATCAACAAGCTTTCTTCATTAATATGATCAAAGGCAGTCCTATCCTTCAAAAAGCTTGTAAGAAGTTGTATATTAAAATAAAATGTAAGGAAAAGAAAACTGTGATTGTCGTACCGAGCAAAACATCATCATAGGAAATTTTCTTATTAGCAGTCTGAGAAATCTTCCAGAATACAAGGATATCATCGACACAAGAAGAAAATGAGATTGTTTGTTTCTTTAAAAGAAAAACTCCTCGATCTCAAAAGGTGGATCGATGTTTTGTTTATGGCAAGTCAGGACATTTTGCAAGACAGCGTCCTAACAAATATAAAAAAGATATCAGGTTATTGGAATCAATTAAGTCAATTGTGCCTATTCATTCCTCTGATAACCTTGAAGATCTTATTGAGGAACAGACAAGTGAAAACGAAGATACAAAGTTTGTTGTTTCTGTTACTTCCTCTAATGACAACTCTTCTGATTATTCAGTATTTTTTAAGGATGATTCTATGTACATGTTACAGCAGACATGCTTAAAATTGGATCATAAAACAGTTCATGTTTCTCGTTCGTATGTCCAGATCCAACTTCTTCGACAGGATAAATATGATAAACCCATAAAGGCTATTGGGTTTATGGATATTGGATCCAGCAGAACTATCATAAAGCTTAGTATTTTACCTCCTAAAGTGTGGACTTCTTATAAAAAATATTTCATTGCTGCTGATGGCAATTCATTTAAGATTGGGCTTATTACCAAGAGAAAGATAAGGATTCGATTCTTTCCTCAGTGTATAGTATGGACTAAAGTACTTTGAAGCCATTTACCTAGCCCCGACATTCTAATTGGAATGGATGTATACAGTAAAACCTCACCTTTACAGATCTTACACACAGGCCTCAGGTATCGAGTTTATTTCAGTCCATATAAAGAAATTTAGAATATGTTCGAGGTTGCAAAGGTTCCTCCACCATATGAAGTTGTGAGAGATCAGTTTTTGAACTACTTTCTTGAATCTCATGCACAATTTTCTCATCCTAAGCGTTCATGGAAAAATATTGAATTCTTCATTCATGTTCCCTTTAAGAAGAATGAGGATATCAATCCGAAAAAGGCGATACATCCAGGGATGAACCTGATGATCTCAAGTTAGCACAAGAAGAGTGTGCTATTCTCCTTCAACAAGGACTTATCAAGCCCACAAAGTCCAATTGGGCTTGTCAGGCTTTTTACATGAATAAAAGGTCTGAACAAAAGCGGGGTAAAAAGAGATTGGTTATTGATTACAAGCCTCTCATTGCATTCCTGCAAGATGATAAGTTTCCTTTACCAAAGATTAGTATACAGAGACAATTCCTTAAGGAAGATGTTATCTTTTCAAAGTTTCATCTAAAAGTAGGTTTTTGCAATTGGGTATTGACCTAAAGGACCGATACAAAACGGTGTTTTGTATTCCTAATGCATAATACTAATGGACTGTTATGTCATTTGGACTTAAAGTTGCCTTATCACTGTTCCAAAGAGTAATGGAAAAGATCTTTGAGCCCATTCTCCATAGTGCGATGATATACATCGACGACATCTTATTGTACTCAAAGACCCATGGAGAACATAAGACCCTGCTCGAAACGTTCTTAAATCTTACTAAACAGTATGACACTATACTTTTTACAAAAAAGAGTCTTATTGGAACCAATGGAATTAAGTTTTTGAGTATGCAGTTCAAGGATGGATTTTATCAGCCCGGTCCATATATAGCTCAAGAGCTTTTACACTTTCTGGATGACTACACCTCATCCTTATCCAAGCTGTTGAGAAAGAATCCACCACCTTGGAGTTCAGAACAAATCAAGGCCACTCAACATCTAAAACTAATATGCTTACATCATTTAAGAATCTTTTCTAAGAAGATTTCCTGCTATAAATACATCATCCACCTTATCAAAGGTATCATCCTAGCTGATTTCTTATCTCTTCCTTTTAGTATTGTCATTTTCCTTCTTTCCATGGCTAACCTACCTTTTACTGCAAAAACAAAGAAATCCTTTCCTCCTATTACTAGTGCTCCTACTAATGTTGCTGAAGTTGCATCCCTTGTTTGCATGAGATTGTTATACTATTTACACCTTTTCCTCAATGGGACCAACTCACCCTGCAGCACTACTTTGTTTAATCTTAAAACACCCTACCTTAATGTATTCTTTCTCAATGGCCCTCTTTCTAAGAATGCATTATGGTATCTTTGGGCACTCTTAACCTTTATGTATGTGCTATTACCTTACCTCCTCTATAGGTCTACCAATATTTGCGTGTTAAGATAATGAAAGGTCTCTGTTATGGACATTCCTTGAGTGGTATCAACCACTAAAACAATGGAAGAAACAACTTTTCATATTCATTGAACAACATCGATTATAGGAAGCATCTTATAAGAGAAAATCTATATAGTGTTTCTTCATTATCCACCGTCCATATCTCACAGTAAGAATTGGTATAATTTATTCTGATAACCGTGTCTGTTTTCATCATGCTTCACTTTATTGGCCAAAGTACAAGGACAATGTTCTTAAATCTCTTAAGAGTTTTTTATTAATAATTTTCCTCAACATACACTTGTCCTTTCTACTTCTCTTGGACCTTAACTAGGAGAATTTATTCCTGGTGAACTTGAAGCACCAAAAGTCAACATACCAAGCCCAAACAACCTAATGTATTCTGAAATAGCACAAGTCCAAGATGCCTCATACATTGCAAAACCTTCACAACCTCCAACCTCTCTCTTCTAGGATACTCAAGACCCTAATGATGACATTTACATCCCCAATGAAGAAGACCTTAATCAATTCCTACAAAGACTCTGCACAGATGATGCTAATCCCAACAAAAGACAAAAGACCTATAGAGCTCAATTTGACACTGATAGTTCAAGTGATCCAAACTCTCTGTCCAATCTTCAGCCGTGACACGAACTAATTCTTGATAAATGATGAGCTGGATTCCGCTTCACAATGTGTGACTCTCCTTTTTAGACATCATTATAGTCTATTTTGTGTCTTTTAGTGTGTTGATAAGAGAATCTGTGGGGTCCACACACTCTTTCCAAGATTCTTTCTTATCTTTCAGGAATATTTTTATTGTTAGCTTTCTAAAAGTTGCTTTTTTAAAGGTGTATAATGATTGTACTTAGGGCATCTTCTTTTCTAAAGTTGTCATGATTGTACCTAGGAAATATATTCCCTATTTAAAGTAGTTTGTTTGTATTCCCTTGCTTCTTCTATAAAAGCAAGGTTCATGTATCGTTGTGCTCAGAGGTTGAAATCAATTAAGTTTAAAATGAATGAAAGTTTGAGAGTGTTTGCTTTCATGGCTTCTCTCTAAACTCCTTCTCTCCTGAAATCTTAAGTCTTGAATAATGTAGCTCATCAGTTAGACATAAAAGAGAAATATGCTCTACACTTGCCTCCTTGTGAGGATCCTATGTATCAAAACGCCTTAGATAGTCTGGGACTGTAAAACAAATCCTGTTTAAGGTCATAGTTTAAAAGGGAAAGATTGGTCAATTTAGGGTTTCTAAGAGGCAAGCCTTGAGTTTGGTGCTCGTAGAGAGCAAGGGCTAGTGTACTCAGCTAGCATAGCTGAAACCTAAACTCCTATTGATCTTTGTTGGTCTTTGGTCATTGAAGAGGTCTGTTTGGTATGTTACGTACCTCTGGATTTTGGTGTCTTTCCTTGTGTGCCCCTTAAGGTCTCGATGACACGGAGTTCTAGTAGTGTTTTAGTAGTTCTAATTGTTTTATTAGTAAAAGTCTATTTTATCCTTAGGTTTTCATTTTTATAGTTTATATTATCTTTTATAGTCCCTTAGTGACAACTTTTGTTAGTTTGAAAACATTATTTTAGATTTCTATTGAATTTTCTTTGGTTCTTCAAAAGGTTACGTCCAACCTTTGAAAAATTGAACGTTATACGCTGCATGAGGTGGTATCAGAGCAAAGGATGTCGACTGGGAGCGATAGCAACGGTCTTTGTGACAGTTTTGGAAGCTAGGGCTCCTTTTTTAAGAGACGAAGCGTTGCAACATTTGTAGCAACAGATAGAACACAGATTATGACATTTCGAGGAACGTCTTGAAGAGATTGTGGAACGTCTGGATGCTCTAGGAATTGATACACACAGGAGACAGGATAACTATAGAAGACTAGGGGTGGAGATGGCTCGTGGTGAACCTATAGGTAGAATTGTACCTACGAGGAGACAACCAATTTATGAGGAGGATTCAGAGGAAGAAGATTACTACGAGCTGAATAGACTTGGGCGTTTTCAACAACACGATGAGCAAAGGAAGAGAGATGCCTATGGTGGATTTGAAGATAGAGACGCTGGGGATTATAGACTAAAGGTGGATATCCCTTATTTTAATGGTAGTCTGGGTATTGAAGATTTTTTAGACTGGCTTGCAGAAATTGACAGATTCTTCGAATATCTGGAGATTGTACCAGAGAAAAGAGTTTGGATTGTAGCTTGTAGACTAAAGGGGGAGTTTTGGCATGGTGGGAAAGGATTCAGTCATGGAGGGAGCGCGACCGGTGCGTACATGGTATAGAATGAAGTTTTTGTTGAAGCAGAATTCTTACCACTAGATTACGAGCAGATTTTATTCCAGTAATATCAATGGTGTAGTCAAGGAGGACGAACAGTGCACGAGTATACTGCAGAGTTCATAAGGTTGGCGAAGAGAAACAACCTTCTAGAATCTAAAGGACAACAAGTTGCTCAATATTTGAAAGGGTTAAGTGTTGGGCCCGTGTTTTGCGTACCGGGGCGGACTCAAGCCCAATCTAACGGGGCGAGTAAGGCCCCGCATACCTCAAGTTTGCACGCGACCACAACCTTAATCAGTATTGTCCTCTTTGGTTGCGATTCGAACTCGCAACCTCAAGGTTTTGTTGTTTCTAAGAACACGCCTCTCACCATTGAGCTAAGAGTCCGCCCCGGTACTCAAAACACGGGCCCAACATTAAGACCAACACTTCGGGACAGAATCAGAGTACAGGTTATCCACACATTATAGGAAGCAAAGAACATAGCCTTAAAGGCGGAGATAATGCAGCAGGAGCATAACAAAAGGAATGTAGAGAGCTATATGACTCCAGCATCTACTAATAAATACAAAGCTGTGCAAGAGCATACTCCCCGTAATCATGAGATGCAGAGTGTGGAGGACAAAGTTATAGGAAAAAGGCATACGGTTGAGGTGCGAGATAAGGAGATGAAGAGATCTGAGAACCCCTATGCTAAACCAGTTATGGGGAAGTGCTTCAAGTGTAGTCAACCTGGACACAGATCTAATGAGTGTCCTTTGAGAAAGACGGTTAATTTTGTAGAGAGGGATGAAGATAACGAGGGAATCACTTGCGAAGCAGATGGAGATGAGGATGATGAGCATGAAGTTGACGAGGGTTCAACGTATGTGGTAAGGAAATTGATGTTAGCAAATAAGCAGGAAGATCGAACCCAAAGGAATTAGTTATTCCTCACGAGAAGTACCATTCGTGACATGGTATTTGGAGTTATCATTGATAGTGGAAGCTGCAAGAACATTATTAGAAAGGGGGTTGTGAAGAGGTTAGGATTACCAGTAGAAAGACATCCTAATCCTTATACCTTGGGGTGGACTAAAACCGTAGTAGACAAGATAGAAGTCACAGAGAGGTATAGAGTTTCATTCTCCATTGGCAGGTATAAAGATGAAGTCTATTGTGATGTTGTTGACATGGATGTTTTTCAATTGTTGTTTGGGAGACCGTGGCAGTTTGATGTGGACGCTTAGCATTCGGGAAGGAGCAACCAATATCAATTGGAGAAGGATGGGGTCAAATACATGCTCCTACTGCTTAAAACCAATACTTCAACCTCTGAGGGTAATGCTTTCTTGTCTGTAGCCAAGAGGTTCGAAGTAGAGATCAAGGAAATAAGACAAGTACACGTGTTAGTGGTCAAATAGGAATTGACGAGTAAGGCAGAGTTTCAAGTGGAGGAGTACCCAGAGATAATGCGACTACTACAATAGTTCAAGGAGTTGATGCCAGACGATATCCCAGATGGGTTACCCCCTATGAGGGATATCCAACACCATATAAACCTTATTCATGGATCCAGTCTACCGAATTTGCCGCATTACCGAATGAATTCGAAGGAAAGTGAGACTTTAAAGGAGAAGGTGGAGGAGTTATTACGAAAGGGGCTTATACAAGAGAGTATGAGTCCTTGTGTAGTTCCGACATTCTTGACTCTAAAGAAGGATGGAAGTTGGCAGATATGTATTGACAGTAGAGCCATTAAACGAACTATAGTGGGGTATAAATTTCCTATACTACGGTTGGATGACATGTTGGATCACTTACATAGTGCGACGGTATTTTCGAAGATTGATGTGAAGAATGAGTATCACCAGATTCGCATAAGGCCAAGTGACGAATGGAAGATGACCTTCAAAACAAAAGACTGCCCTTATGAATGGTTGGTGATGCCGTTTGGGTTGTCCAATGCACCAAGCATTTTCATGAGGTTGATGAATCAGGTACTAAAGCCTTTTATTGGTAAATTTGTTGTGGTTTATTTCGATGATATCTTGATTTACAGTCATTCAGAGGAGAAACACTTGTTACACCTACAACATATGCTAAAGGCCTTAAGGGACAACCAATTATACATCAACCTTAAGAAATGCAATTTCATGACAGATACGTTAGTATTCCTGGGGTATATAGTGTCTGCGGATAGGGATAAAGGTGGATGAAGCAAAGGTTAAGGCAATCAAAGATTGGACAACATCGAACAATGTGAGGGAACTAAGGAGTTTTCATGGTTTGGCGACCTTTTACAGAAGGTTTATAAACAATTTTAGCACCATTGCGGCGCCCATGACAAAGTGCCTTAAGAATGGCAAATTTCAGTGGGGAGAAGAAGCAGATAAAAGTTTTCCCTTGCTTAAAGAAAAGTTATGTACAACGCCAGTACTAGCTTTATCAAATTTTAACAAGCTATTTGAGGTTGACTGCGATGCTAGTGGAGTGGGAATATGAGTTGTACTCTCATAATAGAAAAAGGCAGTGACATTCTTTAGCGAAAAACTTAGTGATGCCAAGAGAAAGTGGAGTATCTATGACAAAGAATTCTATTCGGTGGTGCGAGCGCTAAAAAATTGGGAGCACTACTTGGTTGTTAAGGAATTTGTGTTATATTCAGATCACGAGGCCTTAAAGTATTTGAATAACCAAAAGCGGATTATTAGTGATATACATGCGAGGTGGTGTCAATTTTTACAAAAAATTTTGTTTAATTTAAGGCACAAGTCAGGAGTACAAAACAAAGTCGCAGATGCTTTGAGTAGGAGGGCATCCTTATTACTTACTCTCAGTAATGAAATTATGGGCTTTGAGCAACAGCGAGACAATTATGAGCAAGATGATGACTTCGCAGAGGTTTGGGACAAGGTTTCTCATGGTGTGCCTATTAATGAATTTTATATCAATGATGAGTACTTGATGTATCACAACCAATTGTGTTTGCCTAGAACATTTTTAAGAAAAAAGGTAATTCGAAACTTGTATACAAGGGGACTAGCAGGTCACTTAGGACGTGATAAAACATTGGCGGCAGTGAAGGAGTGCTTTTATTGGTCTCAGTTAAGAATGGATGTGTCCAGATTTGTAGAAAGATGTTACATATGCCAGACAACAAAGGGACACTCCAAGAATACTGGATTGTATATGTCGCTACCTATACCAAAGAATATATGGGAAGACTTATATATGAATTTTGTGTTGGGACTATCTCGTACTCAAAGAGGGGGTAGATTCATTATTTGTTGTGGTTGACAGATTTTCTAGAATGACTCACTTTATCCCTTGTAAGAAAACCTCTAATGCAGTCGGCGTTGCCCGATTGTGTTTTAAAGAAGTGATTCGCCTACATGGAGTACCCAAGACTATTACTTCAGATCGTGATAGCAAGTTCCTCAGTTACTTTTGGCGTACCTTATGGAAGTTATTCGATTCTTCTTTAAATTTCAGTAGCAAAACTCATCCACAAACTGACGGGCAAGTGAAGGTTGTCAATCAGACACTAAGAAACTTGATTAACAGTATTTGTGGGGACAAACCAAAACAATGAGACTTGGCACTAGCTCAACCAAAGTTCGCATGTAATAATGCCATCCATAGTGAGACAGGTAAATCACCATTCTCTATTGTATATACCAAGGCACCTCAACACACGTTAGACTTGCTCAAGCTACCTAAAAGTGAGGGGACCAAAATTTCTGCTAAGCATATGGCCGAACAAGTGGTAGCAATACATCAAGAGGTCAAACAAAAATTGGAAGCAGCAACCGGCGGTACAAACAAACAGCTAATAAACATAGGCGACTAGAGACATTCGATGTGAGAGATCAAGTCATGGTATTCCTACGCAAAGAGAGGTTTCCTATAGTAACATACAATAAACTACAGCTGAAGAAGTATAGACCATACAAGATATTAAAAAAGATTAATGACAACGCTTATACCATAGACCTTCCAAATAGTATAGGGATTTTCAACACTTCAACATAGCAAATTTGTCCAAGTTCCATAATTCCGATGATCCATTATACCTAGAGGACTTTGTGCACTTGAGGACGAGTTCTTTCCAAGTGGAGGAGACTCACACGAAGTTCTAGTGGTGTTTTAGTAGTTTTAATTGTTTTATTAATAAAAGACTGTTTTATCCTTCAGTTTTTATCTTTTAGAGTTTATATTATCTTTTGTAATTACTTGACGACAACTTTTATCAATTTGAAATCATTATTTTAGATTTCTATTTAATTTTCTTTAGTTCTTCAAAAAAATTTGTACAACATTTGAAAAATCGAACGTTTTACGCTACGTCACCCCAAGTAGTATAAGAGCTAGAAACTTTATTGCCATAAGAACTATAGCCATCGTGTACCACAGGTAGATTATGTTATTCTTGATAAGAGTGAGTAAGGAAACTGAAAAACATGAGTAAACCTATAAATAATGACCCTGTTCATCTTTCTTCTATTTTTTCAATTATTGAGCTACCTTCTAGTGTTAAACGCACTTTGTCTAATACGATAGAAAACCTATGTTCTTGTAAAAAAATCGTATTTGTAAGTCTTCTCTTCCTTTGCTTAATTCGTTCAGTATATATTCTAGAGATTTTATCTTAGACTCGCAGTATTGGTGCTCTTCTCTCTACAAATCGCCCAAAAATTAAAAAAAATTCTCGTCTCGAACAATGTGGCTTACAAGCTACTTGTGCATATTATGATGTAAAGTTGGAGATCCTCAATGAGCTCATCTCTTGTTGAAGAGAGCTGTAAGCCTGAAACATACACATCTACAAATAGTCGTTCATATGTATTTTTTTTAAAAATAAATTTCCGTTACTCCTTTTCTTCTTACCAAAAGGTCAAGCTTATTTATTTGAAACGCAAGAATCCATTTCATTGGGTGCGCGCGAGAGAGATCCGGAACGTACGGACACTAAAATCGTCACACATATTGGTGGTTTGCCTCGATTTTTGTGTGGTTAAGAATAGTTGGAAATGGATTGGGGAAGCGTGACGGCGGAGGATCTGATCGACGCGCTACGGGAAGTAGACTGGTCGTCTCCTCCGCGACCTCTCTCGGAGTTCTTTTCGCGATTCACAGTTCCCAAATCAACAGCTAAATGGAACAGTCGCCTCAAATGCAATCTCTACTAGTAAGTACGATCAACACTTATTATTTGCTAATTTCACTAACAGTATTATTGTTATTAACCTGATTGATTTACTTCGTTTTGATTGTATTTGAACAGTTATCGGACCAACTATTTCATTATGATTCTTCTCACTTTGGGTAAGTTGATGCTTGCTATAGACTTGTTTAGCAACGGTTAAAGTTTGTTAATGATGATAATAATAGACTGGTGAATAATTTTATTTGTAGGATTGGGTTTTCTTACGAGACCTCTTGCAATTGTTGCTGCTCTTTCGACTGCACTCACCATTGCATTTTTCAATGACAGGTTAGCTTCTTTGTGTAGTAGTTTCACTCATTTTTATTTATATCATCTACTTGTTTAGTGTTTATTTGTATATAAAAGACAAAACAGAAAGACATTTACTTAGTTGAATGAAACAGAGCAATGAAATGATTAATTTGATATAGCCAAATTTCTATCAGTTTATGCTATAGAAAGTTAGTTTCAAAAAATTTTATCAGTAAATACTGAAGGATGGTGATAAAAACGATACTGTTGATTTACCGCAGCTTTGCAGGTACTTTTAGTGAAAAAGTGACGAGAACTGTAAGGCAATTTTCTCCTCATTTGGCTGCAAAGATGAGGCCTCCACTCACGTAAGTCTGTTAGTTTACTGCTACTACTTTAGGCTTATAGTATTATGTATCTTTGCTGCCCAATTTGCTCCTATTCGCAGGCCTGTAATTCGTGGACGTCCATCTTCTAAAAGAGCAATTCATATATGTGGTCGTCCTCGTTGGGTGTTTGTCATGGTATTCTCCTTTGGTAAGTTATAAATGCAGGCATTCTTTCTTTAGGTAGTAATTGCCAGCTAAAAACTTGGTCTAATTATGGATTATTATGTTTTTGTTTGCAGTGAGTTTCATCCTTTGGTATGTTTCCTGTGGTCTCTTGACTGTTTCTTGGGCACTTGCTATTGGACTACTTGGTTTGTTTCTCATCCATGTTTCTCACATATTTATCTGTTATTGTACTTGATGTGGTTTAAATAAGCATTCTCTGCCTGTCAGCTACTATCTTGCATGCAAGTTTCAGAAGTCCTAATCTGAAAGCACGTCTGAACACATTCAGAGAGGAATTTCGTGCTGTTTGGCGCAATTACAGTGAGCTGTAGCTTTGGCTAGTCTTCCCACATGTAAGTAGCCAAGTTTTGTTGTCATATTAGCTTTTTATTTTCATAGTAGGCATGTGAGGTGGAAATTACCATCATAGTTTCCCATACTTTTGACTGTGTTTCTCAGTTCTATGTTTGCCTTGCCTAAAATTTGCTGCCCTCATATTCTTCCTATGTTTTACTGTTTTCAGACTTAATCTGTCAAGTTAATTTGAGAATTTCTCTTGTATTTGTGATCCTTCTTACACTTCGCATGTTGTCAGAATAGCAAATCTTATCTTAAACTAACAAGTTTAAGATAATGATGTTGTGTGCTTGGCCTTGTTTCTGAAACTGTTTTGGGGCCCAAAAGGAGGATTGTAGCAGAAAACTTTTAGTTGTTTGGTTAATTATTCAAAACCATGATTTAGAGAGAAAGCACTCAAGCCATAGTTTAATAGAATAATCTTTCCATGGTTTTAGGAAAGCTGCTTTTGAACTAAATTATAACAATTGTTCTAATTATTCCATGGTTTTAGGAAAACTGCTTTTGAACTAAATTATAACAAATGTTCTATTTCAACATTATATATGGTTCTAATCCATAATTATTTATAGTTCTTAATTTTATTAACATTCATATTATATGCATCTTCCGATTATTTATACAGTAGCTTTACCAAACATGCTAGTCTTCATGTAATTTTCTAGGATGATTACCAGACATTTAATTACTTTAACCGCAGCTTTGTTAGCAAAAGCACTTTTAGTTACAGCATTTTTGCTGGTAGTAGTTCCTCAACAACAATCAAAAACAGACCCGATGTCAGTACTCAAAATATTTGTTGAATCCTGTTCCTTTAGAATTTAGTTGGAGTTTTACTTTGCCTATTCACTTCCATAAATGCCTTTCACGTGTTTGAACATGTAGCGAATGATTCTCTCCATAGCTAGCATCGTCCTCTGAATACTGAAGTGGATTAGTCTAAGCGATATCAAACTTTCAACTTTGCAATTTGTGCACAAATGCTGGCCATAACAGGAGATTACACTTCTGTTTGGCGGGTTATCTTGTTACATTTGTGCTAATGTTGTCTATTGCTTTGGCTATACTATAACTCTGTGTCTAAATTAATAGTTGAAAGCTGCTAGCCTTCATGAATTTCTATTATCTGTAAAGTCAGATCCTCTTCACTCTGTAAAAGATGACCATTTTTAGAAATTTGAAGGTCACCAACACCACCTGCTCTTGCCTCAAAAAAGAATCTGTAGAGGAATTTCTTGGGTGAGCAAGCATTTACAGTTGTTGGTATTATGAATTCCTATCCTTTGATTAGTAAATATTAGGCTGTCCGATATGAATTTTATGATTGTATGGGCCTGGAATTGTTCATCTATCGAAGGACTTTTACTGCCTTCGGTCTATAAATCTATAATTGACGAACTTTAGGCTCTTGCAATCTCAAAGAACTATCGCCTATAGTTATTTAGCTCTCAGGTTTTATCACCCACAACGCACATAGCACCGAACTTGGAATATAGCGATCAACCCCACTTTGGACAAAGTGGCATGATACTCTAAACTTAAATTGAGTTGAGGTATCACTTGATTTTGAATTATTAAATTATTAAATAATTTGTTTAGACTATTTAATTTGTTAGTAAGAATAATAATTATGAATTTTATTATTATCGGTATAAGAAAAAGTTATCTAGTGTAAAGATATTCAATCCTAAAAAGATGTTCATTTAAATTGGCAGGTATAAGTATAGCTCATTAACTTTTTCAGTTTAGAATACCTCCAGTGAAGAGAATATTATCATTCCAAAAGAAAGGAAAGAAAATTGTTCTAATCCCTATAATGATTCCTTGTCAGGTTCTTAAAAATTGCAAAAAATATTTATAGTTTTGCAGGAGTAGCGCACGAAAGAAGATAACACAACGAGAGTGTAATCCTTTTAGGCATGGCCAAAAAAATTTGAGTTTGATTCGACTCAACTTCAAATTAATACATTAAGTTTGGTTTGATTGGAATTAGAAATGGGTTTAGATTTAGATATTCTGATCAGATTGGATTTGAGTTTGTATTTTTTGGGCCTAACCAATTATAAGTAGTTCGGTTAATTTGTCCAAAATACTTTCACTAAATCATGCAGTATCATATCTTTTTTTCTTACTTTGTCTGATAATATATTTTCACTCTTTATGGTATTAGTGTTACCTATATATTTAATTCCATGGTTTGCTTTCTTGGAGTTTAGGGTGTCTTTGTCACGTAACACTTGTAAAATTTAGATCTCCTAAATTGCGTTTTCTTTAAATGTATTATCATTAGGTCTTAAGCCTTAATCACCACAAAACAAGTAAAACCTCATGAGACAACTTCAGTTTCTGATCTAACCGGAAACAGATTCCATAAACTGTGTGGCTGGCTTCAGAAAAGTTAGAAATCGAGAGCTGTTAAATTCACCACTCTGGCCCTTGTTATTTGGGCCTCTTCCAAGCTCACCTCATGTCCATCACAAGTTCTTTCTCTGTCTGTCCCTCTCTCCCCAAACCTGCTGGAATAATTCCTGATACTGATACCATCTTTTCAGGGTCTTAATTTCCTGATAAGCAGCAATACACTCCTCAGACAATGAGATAAAAGGAAAAGAAGAAATCTGCAAAAGGGTTAACAAGAGAAGAAAAAGTAGATGGAGAAGCAAGCTTTGAACTGGGCAAAAGCTATAGATTCAGCTTGGGGTTTCATGCTACTGGTAGGTCTCATGTGTTGTTGTCTAAGTACTAAACCTCGCCTACCTGGGGATAGCAGTAATGGCACGGCTAGTTGTACATGTGACAGTTGTTATGCTGGCGTTTAATCCATATATTCTTCTCTTGTATGTATCTTCAACCCTTCTCTTTTATTCTTGTGGCTTCCTTTTTCTTCTTAAATGCTATTCAAGGTTGCTTGGTAATGAACAGAATCGATATTCTTTTTTCTTTTCCAATGTTCATATAGAATATAATGTTTCATGTAATGATAAAATGGAATAGCAACATCAAAAGTGTTGCCTCCTAGTTTGTACAGTTCTGTTTTTTCCAAAGTATCTGAAATTTTAATCTTGATCAATCTAGCTACAGTGAAGTCCAGCTTGAAGCTTTGGAAAGTAGTAGTTAAGCTGATATTCTGTTGAGAAAAGTTTATTCTACACTATACTCTCATTTCTAGGATTGACAATAGGTTGAATCCATACTATTTTTTTTTTTCTTGGATTTTGACGCATTACTCCAAATTGATTTAGGTTATTCAGGTCAGACCGAATCAGCTTTCTCAAAAATTCAATTGATTGAATTTAGAGTTATAACGGCGTGCCGATATACAAACGCTCTCATAACTACCATAAAACTAGTGCGGCCAAGTGCACACAGCATAAACAGTGTCTACTAGCTATCCAACCCGAAATCAGAAACTTCTGTTAGATTTCCAATTACATGACCCTTGCACGCATGATTAGTTAGCTTGTCAATGCCCTGAAACTAATTGTTTGGCAGGCTGTAGTAATGCTTGTTGGGGCTTGGCAATTGGTTGGGTAGCCATCCAAGCTCGGAAATTTCTGCTCAGATTCGGCCTCACTTGAAGTCAGAATGGGCTTAGGGTAAATGGTTCGAGTTTGAGCCCAATTGGGCCTGGGTAATTCAAAATCTACTTCGACCCGTTTTTTTAATTTTTAAATAAAAAAAATGTTTCCCTTTCAAATAAAACAATGTCATTTTTTTAAAATTTTTAAGCTTTAAATCAGGCCGAATTTTAACAGTTTGAGCCCGAGTTTGACTTGAAGTTTAAATTTTAAATAACAAAAGTTGGATTTTAGCCCAAAGCTCCTCATATTTAATTGCCACCCAGAAGCTTGCTTCTTGGTGGCAAGCATCACGACGAGGGCCAAAATCCCAAGTAGATCTAGGGTTAAAATTATGGTACTGTTATATATTAATAAATAATTTATGTTATATAAGATACCCAAGTAGATCTAGGGTTAAAATTATGGTACTGTTATATATTAATAAATAATTTATGTTATATAAGATAACTTAGAAAATATGAGTCAAAATGGGATGCTAAAATATGATTCTTTACTTTTATTTTTATGATGTCACCTAAGAAATGGAGAAAATGGGTTCTTAAAGTTTAAATTTTTATTAATTGTAAATTTTAGGAATTTATAAGCTTACTCATATTATTTCACCACTATTCTTTTTTTATTTTATATTAAATAAATTAGTTTAATTTTGTTTATAACTGAGGTAAAAAGACTTTACACAATATAATCATAATTAATTTATAAATAAATAAAATTTAAAAAAAAGAAACATGTTGTATAATCAAACCGTATAAGATGATCTGTTAACATTCCGTGAGCTGAGTCAAACTATAGTCTATTGACATTCTATTATAAGACTTCATAATCAAAAAGTCAAAATCTGCGAGCTGAGTCAAACTCTCCAATCTTGTCGAGAACATAGCTTCAATGTCATCACTTATTTCATTACAAGATAATTAAACCTACGGATGCAAACCGGCCTGAAACTAATCCGAGTTGATTGATTTCGAACCAACCGATTATTTGACTGAGCGTTGGGCAGGCCTGACTCATTGCTAACCTATCATAATCAATAGGATCCTGTACTAAAGTCAACCTCATGAATGCCAAATTTGAATGGCATGCTAGACTCGTTAAGCACAACGTGTTGCTTCTGTATCTATGATGGATAAAATGTATATAGAATGCCGCGACTAACCAGAGTCTGTTGCTATATAAGAAAAGAATTGATTGGTGCATCAAGTAAATGGAGACTTGGATTATTGTTATCATAGCCTGGTGCTCTGGGCTCGCTCTTTTTATTCTCTTGATAATCCTCAGCCGAGTATACGGCGGTGTTGGAAAAAAGCTCGACGGAGGAGATGGTGATGAAGATGGAGGAGGAGTAGACGTGGACACCACGCATATAAGCATTGATATGGGAGGTGATGATTATGGTGGTGGTGGTGATGGATACGACTTAGGTAATATAGGAGATAACGTTGGAGGAACATATGATAATAGTGGTGGGTTTGGATTTGGATGTGATTTTGGCAACTCAGGTGGGGGAGGTGGCAGTGGTTGTGATTTTGGCAACTCAGGTGGAGGAGGTGGCGGTGGTTGTGATTTTGGTGGAGGAATTGCGTGTTGATGTCTTACCACATTACACGACAGAACTTTGTGGCCGTCGCATGAAGCATGCAGCTAATTTCTGTCTACAGTCTACCGCTGATTGTCTTTGTGCAGAACAATACATTTGCATGAGCAATTATACGTTTTTGTAACATAAGCATGTGCTAGAAAAATTATTATTATTGTAAATTTATTATTTAATATTTAATATTTAATATTTAAATTTAATTCAGTGTAAAAATAATAAAATAATTTAATAAAGTATTTCATTAAGCGGGATGAAATACAGTAAAGAATAATACCTTATCAATATTTATTGTATACTTATTGGACTTTTGAACTAGAGGCTTACTAAAATTATTATAAATATTTAAGAGATAAGAAAAAATATAAAAAAAATCTTGTAAACAGTAAAATTCTAATAGTTTATTCAGATAATAAATAAATAATATATATTTTAATTTTAAAAAATAATAATGGGTTGGGGCTCGAGTCTGTTATCTCTGACCTGATTGTGTCCAGGCTCTAGTCTGCTATCTCTAAAATTCAATAAATATTTTAAACAAAAAAATTAATCAATAAATTTACATAATTCAATGTCTTTAGTTAATTGTTTATAAAGAACATTGTTAATTTTAACAAGTTAATTAAGTTTAATTAAATTAATCTGAACTCAATAAACTCGCATCACTTTGGTTTTACTAATAACACTAAACAAAAGATGTTTTGAATTAACCAAGATTATAAATTCTTCAAATTCAAAATAAAAATCGTCATAATTTCCGTCGGCAATTTCTAACAGTTTCTTCTCCATTGGTAATTTATCGTCGTCATTTCCTACTTTTCTTGTAGTGTGATTAGCTTGCTCATATTATTTCATCACATTTTTATTTTATTTTATATTAAATAAATTAGTTTAATTTTCGAGGTAAAAAGACTTTACACATTATAATCATAATTAATTTATAAGTAAATAAATTTTAGAAAAGAAACATGTTGTATAATCAAGTCGTATAAGGTAAGTGATCTGTTAACATTCTATTATAAGACCTCATATTCAAAGTATCAAAATCTGCGAGCTGAGTCAAACTCTCAATTTTTCTGGAGAGTTCATGTTATTACTTATTCAATTACAAGACAATTAAACCTAGGACTTTTCAACAAAAAAATAGACAAGTAGACGTAAGATCAATACTAATCAAATTAATCAGAAGATGACGACTTAGTCGGGGCTAAGGAACCAATTACTATATTCCAATACCAGCAAAACAGCCTGAAACTAATCTGAGTTGATTGATTTTGGACCAACCGGTTATTTGACTGACCCTCGGACCGAGTCTGACTCGTTGCTAATCCTAACATTATTAATAAAACCTTGTAATAAAGTCAACCTCATGATTGCCAATAACTTTGAATTGTATGCTAGCTAGACTCGTTAAACACAACGCGTTGCTTCTGTATCTATAATAGATAAGATTTATATATAATGTCGCGACTAACTAGAGAATTTGGTCTGTCGCTATGCAAGAAAAGAATTGATTAGTGCATCAAGGAAATGGAGCCTTGGGGAATTGCAATCATAGGCTGGTGCTCGACGTTCGCTTTTTTTATTCTCGTGATAATCCTCGGCAGATTATACGGCGGTGCTGGAAAAAGGCTCGACGGACGAGGTGGTGGTGGTGGTGAAGGTGGGGGAGGAGTAGAAGTGGGCACCGCGGACATAAGCATTGATATGGGAGGTGTTGATTATGGTGGTGGTGGGTACGACTTTGGTAACGGAGGAGATAACGGTGGAGGAACATATGATTTTGGCAACTCAGCTGGCGGTGGCGGTGGAGGAGGTGGCGGTGGTTGTGATTTTGGGGGAGGAGGAGGAGGAGGAATGGGATGTTGATGTCTTACCACATTACACGACAGAACTTTGTGGCCGTCGCATGAAGCATGCAGCCAATTTCTGTCTACTGCTGATGGTTTCTGTGCAGAGCAATACATTTGCATGAGCAATTATACGTGTTTGTAACATAAGCATGTGCTGGCTAGGAGAGATTATTTCTCATGTCAGATTTGTATTATTATTGTAAATTTATTAACTATTATTTTATTAATTAAATTTTATAAATTGATATATTAATTTTTTATTTGATATTTCTTAATATGTAATAATTATAAAAGTTCTCCATTTGAACAAATAGTTTAAACAAAAATTTCAATTAATAAATTTACATAATTCGATGTCATTAGTTAATTATCTATAAAAAATCATCTTTAATTTTAACAAGCTAATTAAGTTTAATTAAAATCTAATTAAATTATTCGGAAAGAAGGTGATGAATTAGTGAGGAATCAATAATGATTACATTAATTTTTTAAATTTTTTAAAAAATAAAATGATATTACTTTCTTAAAAATTTTAGAGTTCAGAATTAGTTGAATTCAGATTTAATGAAATATTCCGTTACCCACAGGAGGGCTAGAATTGTGAATTCTGAAAATTTGATGAGAAATTGGGAAAATGCATTT
>JANITX010000189.1:216962-232307 GCA_027564395.1 Erythroxylum ulei | reverse complement strand
AACTTTATGATTAAATATGAGATATTTAATAAATAAGGATCAATATGAGATATTGAATCTTATATGGGCATAATTGGCATTTAATTATAATTATTTGTAATTCTAATTGAAGTTTAATCGAAATTAGAATTTAATTTCAATTAAATTACTAAAACGTCCAAAGCTTATTATAAATAGGCTTAAGCTTTATGGAGCTAGCACTTATTGCTTAACCCTCTTTGTAAGAGTTACAAAATTCTCTCAACTTGTTCTATGGATACCGTTAGAGGTCGGACACTGTGTGGCTACGGTGGTTGAGATGGATCAGTTTCGGGAATAGTTCGAGGGATGAGACAAGACAAAGATAAAGCTTCAGAATAGGATACGAATTAAGTTTTCGCTTTATTATGATTTGCCTTAATCATTTTATAGAATTAAATAGAACCTAGTTTTCGAAAAATCAAAAGTTACGAAAAAGTTTTGTGATTATTTCGCTAAGGTCGGGATCGAATCTCAACCCGGTTTCCCAACAAATGGAAGAATTAATTATATGATTTTAATTTAGAATTGTAATAATAAAGTTAAATGGATCGACCTTACTGAACCAAAAAAGGAGGGGGGTTAGGGATTAAGCATTTGCCAACCTGGAACCTTGTTTTGTTATGAAAGAGGATTTGGTACCTTTTCTATGATAGAAAGGCTATGTGGGTTAGGTGGGTACATATGATCATTTTGAAATGGAAAAATTTTAAGAGTGCACAACCCACCAATAATAGTTCCTGGAGCTGGAGGAAAATCTTAAGCGTGAGGGACAAATTAAGAAATCAATTCAGATTTAGGATAGGGAATGGACAATCCACTCTCTTATGGCAGGATCCTTGACTTCCAATGGGAATCCTAAGGAACTTCTTATCACCTAGAGAGATAAATGGGTCGGGCTTACTTATGACAGCAAAGGTTTCTGATATAATTAGTAATAATGTGTGGAGGTGGTAGGATTTTCCTATAGAGCTCATTGCTGATTTTGAACCCATTCAATACCAACCGAATAGTTCTCTGGATTATTTGAAATGGGTTCCTAGTTCTTCAAAAACTTACACCAATGGTTCAGCTTACAACCTCTTAAGACCCTCAACCCAACAAGTACCTTGGTATAACCTAGTTTGGTTCAAAAATAATAACCCAAGGTGTTCATTCATTCTTTGGTTAGTTGTCCTAAAAAAACTTCAAACAAGGGATAAACTTCACTTTCTATATACTCCCAACCATTGTTCCCTTTATATTTCAGACATGGAATCCAATGAACATCTATTTTTTAACTGCCCTTTCTCTAATTTTATATGGAAACATTGCCTCAACCACTTCCAAATCCCCATTCCCAACTCATCAAGCCTTCCTTCTATCCTAACTTGGTTTCACCAAACACCTCCATAAAATTCCATCTTCCCTATTCTTTTATCCAAAAGGAATTCAAGAACATTCAAGGATGTAGCTATGGAGGTGGAGAGCTTACAAGCCAAGATAATCTTCCAAGTTATGGAGCATCTCCGCCTAAACACATAGAGATATAATTAGATCTATTTTGCACTAACTTTGTGATGCAGATTGTAGTTCAACTGGGGGGCAAATTTTACACTCCCTCTCGCCATAGATGAGACCTTATAGTTGGATACATATTTAAGGGCACAACAAGCTTTCCAAATGCAATTCAGGTAACTTGGATCTTTGATAGGCAATGGTTTCTATACAGATAATCATTGCCTATGGAAGCTCTTGCTAGAATACCTGAGATTATGAAGACATATTAGTAGGTTTTTGATGATGTCTTGATCTTTTACTTGATTGGACTGTGGTTTAGATCGTGTATATCTGGGCATATGCTGACATGTTGTGGTATTTAATGATGTATTATTGCTCGGTGTGTAACTGGGTATATGCGGTGTGTGGTTTAGCTTGGTGTTGTTGCTTTTCTTTCTGATTGTGCTTACTTTGGAAGGATACTGGTTACTACTGTCATGTAGGACTTAGGAGAGGAGCTTGATGGTAGGGCAGTTAGTTGTTCGCCATTATGTATTTTGCATGTTAAGAGATTACCTATGGTATCTTTTGTTTGTACATAACTCTTTATTCTTTATAAAGTTACTGATTTACCCAAAAAAATAATTTTTGGAAAAATTACTTACCAAAAAAATTAATTTGGAAGAAATTAATTTAATATTAAAATTTTATATTTTAAAGAAATAATAAAGTCATAGTTAAGATGTAAAACTTTCAAGAGATTCTTAAAGTTTTAAATTTTAAATTTAAATTTAGATTCTTCCTTTCTTCCTTTAAAAATTTATGAATTTTTAGATAATAATTGAATTAAAAATATTTTTAAATAAAATTCAAGTGTTGTAAGGTACAATTTATCCCATCATATATACCACAAACTAATTAATTAAAGTGCGATTGATGCAGTACATTCAATTAAGATGTTTTTGCTAAAGGCCATCAAAGTTAAAGTTTATGTAGAAACTATAGAATGGAAACTAAAGGGGAACTGATCATCGATCCAACTTTGTAACATGATTCCTCTTTAACATTAGGATTAATTGTTCTGAAGCTTGTTTATGTTATAGGTATAACTAATCTCTTAGCTTTTCCTTCCTACACTCGTTCAAAACTATTTATTGAGTAATCTCTATCTGTTAATGACAATTAAGAAAATAATGCTCCATTTGAAATTGAAATAATAAATTTAAAAGACCCAAACTTGTTGACAGAAGATTTTATGGAAAGATTATAGGAATATTTTCTTATATGGAATACTAGGTTCATAGCCTAAATTTGTGTATAGTAGTCATTAGCTTTCCAGAATAGATTTCTTGTTTATGTTATATAAGCATTCTCTTGTATCTTGGAAAAATATACAAAAAAAAAACTTTTGTGACATGGTATCAAAGCATAAATCCTAAAACTTACGTTTTTCTGAAAAGACAAGAGAGATTGAGAGCTATGGGAGATAATCTCCCTTAATAGAGAATTCCCGAAAAGAGAATTCAATTCTTATAGACCTAACATCTAGGATATCACAGATGTTGAACCAAACATCACCGACTCATGAATCAGTTGTTGGACCAATTGGCGTCAAGCTAGGTGACACCAGTTATGGACTTTGGTCCCAAGTTGTTGAGATGTATATCTCGGGCAAAGATAAGTTGGGATATATAAATGGAGATCTTCTATAACCCCAAGAGACAAACCTCGATTTCAGAAAATGTAGAACTGAAAATGCATTGGTGAAGGGGTTGCTCATTAACTCTATGGATTCGAAACTAATCAGCAGCTACATCAGATTCCTAACAACAAAAGCAATATAGGATGCTATTACTACAACATATTTTGATGGCACTGACACCTCCTAAGTTTATGAACTCAAAAGGAAGGTGACAAGGCTTACACAAAGTGGAGAATATATCGAGACATATTACAAGAATCTTCAAGGCTTATGGCGAGAAATTGATTTTCACCGACCAAATCCAATGAAATGCGAAGTTGACATATAGAAAAATAATTCTATTTTACAAGAAGATAGAGTTTACACATTCTTGGATGGTCTCGATGATTGTCTTGACAAGATCCAAGGAGATGTGCTCCAAATTCAACAATTTCCTATAGTAGAGCAGGCTTATGTACATGTTCGCAAGGAAGATCTAAGGCAAGCAGTGATGTTGACAAAAGGGGATGCCACACATGGTGCTACTATAGTTTCAAAAGGAGTACAGAAATCACAGCAACAAGCCTCACTTCAAATTTTGTCCAGTGGAAAGCCCGCCACATCGACAAAGTCGAAGTTGCAAATTGAGGGAGGGGGTTGCACACACTGTGGGAATGTGAAACAAGTTGCAAGTTGAGGGAGGGGTTTGCACACACTGTCGTAATGTGAAACATACCAAAGACACCTATTTGAAGTTACATGGATATCCATAGTGGTGACACGAACACAAGGCAAAAAAGAAACGAGAAGTTGGTAGAGGAGAGAATTATGGCCGAGCAGCTTTTGTAAACACTAAACCTCATTTATCACTTATACCACAGGGGGACTCTTCAGCTGCCTCTATGCTAGTAGAGGACTTTTCTTCTACCGTTGAAAATAAATCGGTGGCCCTTAATGATTTAAGTAACCATGGTTGGATTATGGATTCCGGGGAAACTAATCATATGACATTTGATCCACAAGATTTTGTCAAAACTACTCAACCAAATCGGACGTGCATTGCTAATGCTAATGGAGCAACATACCCAGTTATAGGGGTTGGGAGAGTGGCACTTTCATCCTCTCTTTCATTACCAAATACTTTTATCAGTTCCATCTCTTTCAAATAAATTATTATCTGTCGGCCAAGTTACAGAGGAATTAAATTGTTATGCACATATTTATCCAAAATTTTGTTTGTTCCAGGATATTCTCACCAAGGAGATTATTGGTCGTGGTGCTAAAAGGGAGCGGTTTTATTACATGGATGACTTCAGTTTTGACTGGGCAAATATTGTGTCTCAAACTGGTGATAAAGAATGATAGATTTGGTTATGGCATCGTCGACTGGGACATCCATCATTTTCTTACTTGAAGCATTTGTTTCCAAGCTTGTTTTCCAATCTACATAAGTCTGATTTTAGATACGAAACTCACATTCTAGCAAAGAGTCATCTTGTATCTTATCCAATAAGATTGAAAAAATATGGGACCCCATTTACGTTAATTCACTCAGATGTTTGGGGTTCGACCTCATTCTTAATTTCTTCAGGTGTTAGATGGTTTGTGACTTTTGTGGATGATTGCACATGAATGACTTGGCTTTATTTGATGAAAAACAAGAGTGAGGTGTTTGGAATATTTCGTTCTTTTCATAACATGCTCAAGACTTAATTCTCTGCTAAAATCCAGATTCTTCGATTTAACAACAGCAGGGAATATGACAATAATGAGTTACGAGAATATTTTCAAGCACATGGTCTTTATCATGAAATAACATGTTTTCAAACACCACAACAAAATGGTGTTTCAGACCGAAAGGATAGCCATATTATTGAAACAACACGAGCATTGTTAATAGCAGCACATACACCCAAATGGTATTAGATAGATGCAGTCGTTACTACAGTCTACTTGTTGAATCGAACACCATCTTAAGTCTTGAATTTTGAAAATCCACTACAAGCTCTTGCTCATCATATTCCATTACCCTCTGTCTTAATGCTTCCTCCAAAAATATTTGGATGCGTTGTTTATGTTCACCTTTATAAGCACTAGCGAACAAAACTTGATCCATGTGTTATTCATTGTGTTTTCCTGAGATATGCAACAAACAAAAAAAGGCTATCGGTGCTATGATCCCACTACCATATGTCTTTATATCACAATGGATGACACCTTTCTTGAATCTGAAACTTTCTTTGCAAAACCTAGTTCTCATTCTTATATTTTAGGGGAGTTGTTAAATGAAGAGCAAATGGTGGATGGCTGCAAATGTTGGACAAGTTTTGAAAATCACAATGGTGCTATGATTGAACTACTTCCAACACGTCATATAGAATCAATGATGATAATGATGCCACCAAGAGATGAAAGTGATGGTGCTGACACTAAGAATGAGCAAGAACAACACCTTGAACAAAAGTAATCTACTCATAACGAGCAAGATCAGTACCCTATACAAGAACAACCCCCTCTCGTACCAAACGACGACCACTCTCTTGAGAATACTCTTAAGGAACAAAATCAAAACTATTCTCCCAATAATACTATAGATGATTCTGTTGGTTACAGGTTACCTTTCAGGCACAACTGTGGTCAGTCACCAAATCGATATTCGCCTGATCATGGAGAAAAGAAATCAGAGTATCCAATTTCCCACCATGTTTGTACCCAGAAACTATCACCACCCCTCAAAGCATTTGTGCACAAGTTATCATCTGAGTATGTTCTAAGTATAGTGCATGAGGCCTTGAATGACCCCAATTGGACCCAAGCAATAATTTAAGAAATGACAGCATTGAAAAAGAATCATACGTGGAAGCTCATGCCACTACCCAGAGGAAAGAAAAAAGTGGGGTGTAGATGGATGCTATCCATTAAATATAGGGCAAATGGGTCTGTAGAAAGATATAAGGCAAGATTGGTGGTGAAAAGATACACCCAGATATATGGTGTAGACTATCAAGAGACTTTTTTACCAGTTGCAAAGTTGGACACTGTTAGAGTGTTGTTGTCTCTAGCTACAAATTTAGACTGGCTTTACATCAATTAGATGTCAAAAATGTGTTTCTTTATGGGAATATTGCTGAAGAAGTTTACATAGATATTCCACCAGGGTTCACTACCTCACCATAAACTGGAGTTGTACGTAAGCTGTAGAAGGTACTATATGGACTAAAACAATTCCCCAGAGCATGGTTTAGATGGTTTAGTCTGGCTATGAAGAAGCACGCTTTTAAGCAAAGTAATTCGGATCATACTGTGTTCTTGAAGCATCGAAATGGAATGGTAACGACTTTAATAATATATGTTGATGATATGATAATTACAGGGAATGACGAGGAAGAAATCTCTAGCTTGCATAAGCATTTGACAACTGAATTTGAAATGAAGAATCTTAGGGGATTAAAATATACAAAGAAATACGTTCTTGATTTGTTGGATGAAATAGGAATGCTTGAATGTAAGCTTATAGACACACCAATAGTTTAGAATCATGGATTGGGAGCAGACCCAAACCAAATACCCACAAATAGAGAAAGATACCAATGACTTGTAGGAAAATTGATTTATCTATCCCATACCAGGCCAAATATTGCCTATGTTGTGAGTTTGGTAAGTCAATTTATGCATAATCCTAGTGAGGATCACATGAATGTCATGCTATGGATTTTACGATATTTGAAGTCTTCTCTAAGAAAAGGGCTTATGTTCATAAAACATAATCATTTAAATATTAGTGGTTACACAGATGCTGATTGGGTTGGAAGTATTATAGACAGGAAGTCTACATTAGGCTATTTCACCTTTATCGGTGGAAATTTAGTCACATAGAGAAGCAAAAAACAAAAGGCAGTTGCTTTGTCTAGTGCAAAAGATGAATTTAGAGGCATAGCTAAGGGACTTTGTGAACTTCTTTGGCTAAAGAGGTTACTTGAAGAAATTGACTATTCATCAAGTTTTACGATGAATTTATTTTGTGATAATAAAGCAGCTATAGAGATTGCGCAAAACCCAGTGACCGAACAAAACATGTTGAAGTAGATCGATATTTTATCAAGGAAAAGCTTGAAGCCAAGATAATTCAATTTCCTTTTGTCAAATCAAAAGATTAGTTAGCAGACACCATTACAAAGGTTGTTTCAAGCTAGGTTTTCTATAACTCACTAGACAAGTCGAGCATTGGAGACCTCTATGCACCAACTTGAGAGGGAGTGTTGGAGTGAGCTGATAATAGAAGATTTTGTGGAGAGATTATAGCAATATATTGTTGTATGAAATACCAGGTTCATAGCATATATTTCTTGTATATGCTATATAAGCATTCTCTTGTATCTTGGAAAAATATACAAAAAATAAAACTAGCAAGAATAAGATTATATCATCAGCTACAACGTAGTCTTTTCAAGGAGTTATTGCAAGCCAATGACGCTAAAAATGTGTGAAGCATCAACAATTTTTTTGGGTAGATATATATCAGTATAACCAGAAGAATATTTGGTAGGTAGATTGATAGTATTAACTGATTTGTTCCATATATAAAACATTTCCAAAGTTGAATAACATAAAGGAGTTGTTCCATATTATTTAGCCTTCCAAAACTTGAATCTCATTAAATATTAATCAAGAACAATGTTGTGGAAAGTGTCGTCTCCATTCCATAAAACTATCAAAAAGGAGTGCAATACACGGTATCATTTTTATTACTCCAACTTGTCTAGATTCCAAGATTGAAGTTGAACAATCTACAAGTTGCTAATCGTCTGCCTTAAAAAATAGATGCCCGATCTTATTAAATTGATATTCGTAATTGTACGTAAGAATCATTTGGATAGAATTCAAAATTACAATCAATATTCAATGTTTATTAATTATAGATATAATAAGACCAGAAAACTTTAACAAATTTATCAATTATTCAGGAAGATAAAAACTACTTAATGTTATATCTTTTGAACAATTGTTTATCTTTCTTTGAATTTTTAATTACTTTTTGTATAATTCTGAGTCTCTCCATCAGCATGTATTCTTATACTATACTATCATATAGAATTATGTTAAGAGCATGACCAAAGACCAGTCAAGCATCATCTTAAAATTAGAAACTGAGGCCGGCATTATCTTACCAAGAGAACAAATTAGTTGGTAATAACTATAGTGGTTAGGTTGTTTTCTTGGAAGGTTTCATACTTTGTACTATAGAGACAAATCATAGTTGAATATACAATTTCTAAAAATGGGTCAACGTTGGTTAGGCAAATATGAAACGGAATAAATCAATCTCATATGCTGTGATATTTCTTTTATAATAAATGTAGTGAATCGAAAACTCGAGTCCATATGTGTTTGAAAGATTTCATTTTCCATATATTTTCGAAGCGTTATCTTTGAACAAGTTTTGGAATATTTTTACTCCTATATAGAAATCAGATTGCAAATGATATGATGCTAAATCAATAAATAAGTAAATGATAGATAGCATTTTAGCTAAATCACTAAAACAGCTACACATTGATTAAGTTAATGTTTATATAAATCCTTTCAGAAGGAATGAGTTATGGGCACTTCTAAAACATGTTCAGACTAAAACTCGCAGTACTAGTCATCCGATTCCTCTTAGTTTGTCCTTAATATGTATCTCTTGATTTTGAAATATTATTAATAACCTTTTTATAATTTTGGTGTTATAACAGTAATCTTCGTTTCACCAATTTTCGTTAAAAATTTAAATCATATTTTTTTACACATAATGCTACGTTTAATACTATATGTTAAATTACATTGTTTTGAAATTTGCAATTAAAATTTATAACAAAAATTTAACATGTAATAAAATTTAAATTATAAAATATTAATAATATTTTTAAAAATATATAATATATTAATAATATTTCAAATCTTATTATACAAGAAATTTTACCCCAAAAAAACACACTCAGCAGACAAAAACTTATGTAAGAGACAGCTAAGCTTTCTATATGAACTTTTATTAAAAGATGTGCCTACTTAACCTTTTTTATGTTTGGATTATGATAGGGCTCCGAGGTCCTTCAAAAAATGCAAATAAACTATAATATCTCATGTGAAAGTAGCATCACTTTCTTCTCCAAAACTATATGAAATCATCTCCCACATGTGCTGTCTCTCTCAAATTTAGGTTAATTTAAGAGGTAATAATTTATTACATTAGTCCTTTATTTTTAAAAACATTTAACATCACTTTTCTATTTTAATTAATATATCGTTTGCCCCTTACAGTCAAGTTATCGTTAAAAATTCTATTTTCACATATAAAAATGATATAATTTTAATTAATATAATTATCGTTTGCCCCTTACAGTCAAGTTATCGTTAAAAATTCTATTTTCACATATAAAAATGAAATAATTTTAAATTTGGGAATCCGAAAAATTTAACCAGATTGAAGATTAAATTTACTAAACTTATGATTTGACATATTAGTAACGTATCTTTGAACTTTCAATAACTTCTTATAATTTTTTAAAAATAATATTGTTTTTATGTGTATAAATAATATTCTTGACGATAACCTAACAGTAAGAGGAATAAAAGATATATTAATTAAAACACGAGTGATATTTAATAGTTTTTAAAAATAAAGAACTAATGTAATAGTTTGTCGAACTTCATTTAAATTTACAAAAATTTCATTGTCATTATCACTACTAATAACTATCATACTTTTATATATACGAAAATTGGGTTATCATTATTCATTATTGTTACAAATACTATAATAATTTTTATGCCTCACCTAATTTGGAACTTCAGGACAAGGAATCAAGTAAAAGGTTATTTTTAAATTTTCTTCTTATAATTAAAATATAAATCACATGTTTTTGTATATCCTCCAAGCGTACAAAAATTTGATTGTCATTATTGGTAATCACACCATAACATACTTTATATACCACCTAATATAAGCAACCAAGTGGAAAGGCAGATTATATATTTTTAATTCAAATCTAAAATCTAAAGACATACTAATATTATGCTATTTGGCGAAATTTAGTCAAACCCATGTCAGGAAAAATTCAAATTAAGGAGCTGAAATTTGAGGGATGGTTATATGAAGAATCATCTGTCAAATTAGTATACACATAAAGATGAATTGTCACCAGCCCAATCATTGTATCATTGTATGTTTGTAGCCCCTCATATGAAATTTGGTACCTTTTACTCAACAAATGTGATACAAAACAATAACAGTATTTGGACATAATAGTAAAAAGAAGAATATATGATTTGTTATATGTAGGGTGACAAATTAGTTATACTCAATTCTTTTGAAATTAAAAGATTAATTTCCCTTAATTAAATATAAATTTAATATTTTTCATTTTTAAAAATTGTGTAAATTACCTATGTTAGACGGAAGTTAGCATATTACATACAGTTTATTTGGATTCAGACTTGAACATTTAAAGTAGGTTAAATTTGGACTAAAAAAATTATGAGTTTAATTTGATTTAGTGCCAACACTATCTATGTGTATAAGGAATTTATTTTTGTCATCAATTAGCTTGATTAGTCAAAACATTTGATTTAATGATAATTATATCAGTTAACAAGTTACATATTCTTCTTTTATAAAAATTACGTAAATTAAATATCACATCAATTTTTTATTTTCTTTCTTTTACATGGGATTTACTAGTAGAGTTCATGTAATACTAAACATTAAAAGATATAATGATTATTTTTATACATGTTAAAACGTCAAAATTTAACATGTATTTTAATGTAAATAATAAAGTTTAAAAACCAACCATCTTTGTAATACTAATGTAGAACAATGTGAGTTTTAATTTTACATAAACTGTTTTATTTCTTAAAAAAGGATCATTCTTTTTCACACATCAAATTTGTATACATCGAAAATGAGTTCTATATATGTATACCAGATCAAAACCTGAAATATCTGGGACATCATACTATATATGTGTAGATTATATATGTTTGATAAAAGAAGAATATATAACCTGTTAATGTAAGCCAATTAAACATTAATATAAACTATAATTATAAATAAACTGGATGCAGAAGAGATCGGCGTACATCCTGCCATTGATGCTCTTGCTTGGGAAGTTCTAGACATTCTTTGTTTTGGAGTTCTTCTAAGCTCTTAATATTTCAATTGATGTTGTATTTCATAAAGGTTAAAAGGAGCTTAGGGACCTTATTTGAAATAAATATATCAATGTGCTCTCATTAAGCACGTCGTTAACTAAGGAGTAGTTACCACAAAATTAGAAATATTAACGCTGGGCCATTTTATGGATTGTTAAAACTAACCAAACATAAGAAATATCTCTATTCTCATTTGGTCCATACGTTAACTTAGTATCAAATCCTAATTTGATCTAAAATATGGTATATAATTCATGACGATAAGTCCTCTAACAGTCGAGTATTGTCTTCCATATATTATAATATACCACATTTTAAATCAACCCAAATATGGTAACATTACTTAATAAATAAACCTTATGTTTATTCTCTGCCCAAAATAATCAATTTTTCTAAAAATTCAATAATGTGCACCATAATATGAGAAAAGATCATGAATAAGTGTTTCAAAAAAAAAAACAACATTCTCTATACAATGGAAATTACATAATGGAACTCAATCTCATTCCAACAACATGATCCTTAAACTTCATTGGTGGCATGCCTTTTGTAAAAGGATCAACTATTATCAACTTAATGCTTATGTGTTCTATGACCACTCTCTTTTTCTTAACATGTTCTTTTATAAATAAAAACTTAACATTGATGTGTTTACTTTAACTACCACTGTTGTTGCTTTTAGCCAGAAAAATAGAACCTGAATTGTCATAATACTTCCTCAATAGCCTAGTAATGGAATCCCTGATTCTAAGCCCAAATATGAAACTCACATCATGTGGTGTAGCCTCAAAACAAGAAATAAACTCAGTTTTTATGGTGGAATTGGTTGGCACTAGGTATGGCAAACCAATTCAAGCCCGGCATAGCTAGAAGTAAACGGGTCAAGCCTAGTTTGACTCGAGGCTAGATAAATATAAGGAAAATAATGTCATTTGGTAAAAAAATGACATTATTTTCCTTTTTTAATCTATTTTTTTATAAAAATGGGTTTGACACGTCTGCTGAGTCTAGCTTCAGGCCCTAAGGCCTGGTTAGGCTTGGGCTCGAGTTAGAATGCCTCAAGCCAGATTAGGTCTTAAGATCTTAGCCCATTGCACCCTTACTTGGCACTCCTCCAAGCTATGACTCTACGGGCAAACATGAAGATATAACCTGATGTTGATATCCGTTAATTAGCACACTCAACATAATCTAAATCTAGGTATCCTTTTGCCTTCAGATTGTCAATTCATTTGTATGTGAACATGTAATCTTTGGTCCCTTGCAAGTGCCCTTTCACTTTATTTGCAGTTATCTAGTGGTCTAATCTTGGGTCACTGTGATATTTGCCTAACATTCTAACAACAAATGCAATGTTAGGTCTTATGCAAACCTGAGCATACATCAAGCGTCCATCTACAGAAGCACATGAAATGCGTTTCATTTGTTCCCTTTTAAAATTATTTTTAGGCATTGGTTAAAATTGAACCTATCCCCTTCATAATTGAGCTACACTTGATGAAGAAGCTTTCATCTGAAATCTATTTAAAACTTTATTGATATAGTTTTTTAAACAAACCTAAAATACCGCAGAATCTATCTCGATAGATCTTAATGTTATTGACATAAGACACATCACCCATATTTTTTATTTCAAAATTCTTAGCGAGAAATTATTTCATGTCATATAATGTACCCCTATCTTCTGCTGCAAGTAATTTGTAATCCACATATAACACAAGAATACAAATTTTGCTCCCATGAACCTTCTGATATAGACATAATATATTATTCAAAACCGAATGATGAGACAATTCATGAAATTTCAAATATCACTAGCAGGATGCTTGTTTCAATCCATATATGGATCTCTTAAACTTGCAAACCAAATGCTCACCATTAGTAGAGGGGAATCCTTTTGGTTACTTCATATAAACCTCTTCCTTTAGGTCATTATTTAAGAAGGCCATTTTTACATCCATTTGATGCAGTTCTACATAAAAATGAGAAACCAAAGCCAAAATTATACCCAGAGAGTCCTTTTTAGACACAAGAGAAAATATATTTGTTTAATTGATTCCTTCCTTTTGAGTGAATCATTTAGCAATGAGTCTTGCCTTGTATCTCTCAGTGTTGCCTAACGAGTCTTTCTTTATTTTAAATACTCATTTGCACCTTATAGGTTTTGCCTCTTTAGGCAACTCAACAAGATCCCATATATTATTATTCTTCATGGAATTCATTTCTTCCTTCACGTTGTACCAAAAATCTAATTCTTTGCATCTCATGGCTTGTGAAAAGGTTTTAGGATCATTATTGGGTCCAATATTATAGTCAAATTCTTGTAGATGTATAACGTAGTCACTAGTAATAACTGATTTCGTTGTTTTAGTAGATCTCTTTAATGTTACACCAACATCCTCCTATAGAGTTTATTGTTCAACTGGTTGATGAATGATTTCAGGCAATTCCTGAATTATTGAATTTATTAAATTATCATAAACTTGTGAAATTTCTTGATTGTCATTTGTCCCGACCATAGGCTGTTGAATTTAAAAGTTAGTTATACAATGTCCATTTGAACCTGAGGAGTGTTATGAATGATAATCACCTTATTGCTTGAGGTGGAAGGTTACTATCCAAATAATCATTATTAGAAACTATACCCTAAAATTAATCCCTCTTATTGATCAAGTCATTCTCGAGAAATTTTAGATTTCTTGATTTCATAATTCTCATATAATGTGATGGAAAATAGAACCTATATCCTTTACACCTTTCGACATATCTAATGAAATACCCGCTTATGCTCTTTAGATACAATTTCTTTTCTTGTGGATTGTAAATTCTTATTTTGGATAGGCATCCCCAAACATGTATCTATACATTGTCTTCTTTGGAAAAACCTTGATTGTTACCTAGTTTAATATATACATTGTGGTCTTACATCAAAAAGAATAATATATTTATAACCAAGAATAAGCAAAAATTCTTGAATCATTTAATTCCAATGCAAAATTTACATTGACAACCATGCCACATATGTGTTCTAAAATTTACAACTTATCAAGCAATTTACAAAATCAACACAACGAATGCATCAAAATGATTTCAAATCATAACCACATAAGCACATCGGAAATGGTTCGGGTGGATCCAAAACAGAATGTACTACACATTTCAGCGTAGCGGTCATGTGTAGGCCTTAGGGGAGTCTGTGAGGAGCTCCATGCCATTAGCGGGCAGGCGGGAAAAGCCTATAAACAAGTGCACTTGATTTACTTAAGGGACCACCACAAACCCATATAAGCATATGATATGTTCTTAATTGTTGATTTTTTTAATTATTTTCACTTAGCAATTATTAATACAAAAATGCTTAAGATATTCACTTTAATTTATATTTGATTTTAGGTACAATTTGGGGGCAAATAAATTAAAGTGAGTCGGAAGCATTGCATTTAGGCCATTTTCTGAAGATTTAATTTTACTTATCTTCATGGAGAAAATAAAAGAAAATAAAATTCAAGGAGACGATAAGAAAAATAATGAACAAAGAAGAATTGAAGTGGCTAAGCTTGGAAGCCAAGAGCAACAAAAACAACAGTGCAACCAACAAAATGACTTGCCAAAAGGTGTAAAACGCAATAGAAGCACGCAATAAGAAGAGTGGCAATTTAATTGCTAAGGCAGCAAGCAAATTAAATCAAGAGGCTTAGAGCAAGGATTTAGGGGTGGCATTTTAATTGAAAACGTAACAAATGCATGCATTTTGGACCAAAATCAAGAAGCATCAGGAGGGCCACACCAAATGGACGACGCAGCGTGGTGGAGAGCAAATTAAATGAGCAAGTGAAATAAAAAAGGAGCAGGTCACGCAACATATGAGGGACGACGTCACACAATTAGTTTAATTAGTTTGTTGTTTCTTTCTCTCATTAGGAATTGATTGTGTTATCCTATTTTAATTAATTTGGGTATTGTGTATGGATAAT
>JANITX010000187.1:591917-605772 GCA_027564395.1 Erythroxylum ulei | reverse complement strand
AAATTCTGTTCACAAGTAGGAGAAATGAGTTCAAGCATGGTGACTGATTTGTATGAGCACACCATAGAACAATTTGTTAGTAAATTTTTGGGATGAAATGAGAATGAAAAAAAATGATGGCTAATGAGGGTTTAATGAAAGAACCCGTCAAGTTAATGTGCACGCTCATGTTTCATGATTATCAGAGTAAGTGTTGGACTCTGAAATCAAGCAGGGTCCAATAGACGAATGTGTAAGCAAGAGAGTTGGGTTTTGAAAACGAGATCTAACACAATAGAGACCACGACCAAAAAGATAACAGACATAAAATTTTGGCCAGTAAAGAAAGAATCAAAATCACTCTTCCATTTGCAGATTCTCCTCTGTTACTGCTTGGTGAACCTTAACTTGGATCTTTGGGACAGTGAGAGAGGGATCCTTCGAGAGAGCAGTTAGGGCCTTGATTAGATGGATACTCTATTCTAGTTGTTTTGCTACCTCCATGCGTTCTCTCTTTTTATTAGTCTTCAATCTGCACAAGATTTAAGAATTTGTGAGTTATCATATTTCTTAACCTTTCAAAAGAAAGATAATGTGGAAAGACAATAAACCTATGAGGCTGCAACAACCAACAACATACAAAAACAAAAACCATTATTTACACAGAAACCAACGAATAAGATTAAACAAGAGAGAACAATTCTACCTTCTCAACATACTGCTTTCTCGTAATCAGACCCACTGTTTCCTTCTTAAATGCAATCTCCAGAATCTGAACATCCAAACAAACATCAAACTAATAAACCATATGTGATAAATAGTACTCCCTTCGATTCATAATAAATGTCGTTTTAGAGGGATTTTAATTTTTCAAAATAAGTGTCGTTTGTGACTTTTTATGCATATTTATAATTTTTCTTCCAAAATTACCCTTTAATTTCTCTCACATTTTAATTACATAGATTACACAGATTATATTTTCAAGGTACTTTAACATGTAATTAATAAGGGTATATCAGATATTTCATTAACTTTCTTAATAAATGTGCATTCCTCTAAAACGACACTTATTATGAATCGGAGGGAGTATCAAATAGACACCAAAGAACGAAACCACATATGATAAACAGTATCAAGATTCCACCTCTTTACACAACCATGCCCAATTCCTTCTTAAACCCAAAATTATGACTACAAATAAAAATTTCTAGCAGAAAACGACTAACCTCAGAGGTACTTGACCCGAATTAGAGAAGGCCAGGTTGGCCCTTGGCAGAGGTGGACTTGGTCTTGAGCTCTTAGATTTTCCAGCGCTCCGCTTCCTGTTGCTTCTCCAGCCGTTGGATTCTCGTAGCGTTTTGGGCCGTGCCCACGTACCCGTCTCCCACACCAATTTTCATTTTCCGGAGTTCGTGTTTTGTTTTCAACTCATTGCTTGAAGATTAAGAGAACATGAAAAAATAAAACATAAACGAATTTCAAATAGTTTTTAATAGAAGTTTTTGTATAAGTAATAATCAAAACACGAGGGGTGTTGCTTCTACCGTGTACTTCGCACCGCTTGCTCCTACATCTGCCTGTCCGTCGTTGCCTGCTTCACCTTCTCTAATTGTGTTTTTATAGATTTTGCATAAATGAAGAGAAGAATTGGGGAAAAACAAAATGTCGTTTTATTTTTAAGTAGTTCCACCATGCCATGCGAACAGCAACATTTTATTCAACAAAATGTCGCGGTTTCTATTTCCTGACATTTTAATTAAAAAGCATCTCAAAAAGTGTTACAAATTCGCAACTTTTTTATAAAATGTCATGGAAAATTTGAACTTTCATGACGTTTTTTAAACGTCACAAAAATTCTTCACATTCAACAACGTTTTCTCAATAAAACGTCATGGATTGTGTTGTTTTTTGTAGTGTTTCTTTTGTGATCATTATATAGATGGAGCTTTTCTTCCATCTTAATAGGTGTCTAGTTTCTTTCTCATTTAAAAAAGGAGCTAAATGTCTCTACCTACTCTTTCAAGCTTTCTCCTCTAGTTTCAACCCTTCATTAGCCTTTCTACTCCCTTCCCCATTGTTGTTGCTCTCTCTTTCCCCCCAAATGGAACCTCGTACTCCCTTTCATGCAATTCCTCTATTAGTTCCTTTTATTTCTTCCCTTAGTCCAAGTTCATGTCTTCTAAAGACATCTTTGATGGCTCAAGGACTCCTATCCTTTTGTTTTCAATCCTAAAGAGAATATGGAGCCAAGTAATAGGGGATTCTTCTGCATTTGATAAGTGCATGTTTGTCTCTCTATCAACTAGTTCATCTTTGATAGAACCCCTAGTAGTCTCTCATCCTATTGAATTTCTTAAAAAGTGAGCTGCCAAATGATCAAGAATGTTTATGGGATTCTTTGTTAACAAGAGAATTAATTTTTCAATGCTTCAACATTAGGCCATCAACAGTTGGTAGATAGGATTATAGAATGTTCTCATAAATTATAATGTCTCTAAACATATTTGCAGGTACTAAGAGTATGCACAAAGTGTTAGAGTCGAAACCTTGGTATATACAAGACAAGCTCTTACATTGGGTGAAGTGAAGGCTAGGATTAAGCTTAAAAGACATTAAGCTTAAACATATACATATATGGATTAGATTCTATAGCCAACCTCTTAAATATTGGACCATTATTGGGTTAAGTCCTTTAGCCAGAATTATAGGAAAACCATTGTGCCTAAATAAGTTATCAACCACCTTTAAAAAAGTTAGTCTTGTAAAAAATTATGTAGAGGTTGAGATGAACATTGAACTACACGAGACTCTTAACAATAATGAGGTTAAATGAATATGGTGAACTTGTAGAAGACTCATTGAAGGCTACCTACCAATAGAATCCTTTAAGATATAGGAATAACACGATATGGAAAGACTCTAACATGATAATTTAACGGCTTCTTAATATTCATACTCAACCTCATTTAGTGGTTAAATCCAATAACAATTTATTATCTTTCTGGAGAGGGAGAGAGATCTTATAGTTACACTTTAAGTCAACTTATGGCTTAGATAGTACACTTGTAGAACTAAATATTGTTTTAATTCAGCTTAAGTTAACTAGTGAGTTAGAAGGAAATGTCAAGATGTCACAAGTTACTCAAGATTCCATTCCTAAGGAAATTAGAACTCATGGTAGTGGTTCACCTATCAAAGTTGTTAAGGTGAATGAAAAAAGGGCCCCAAGCCTTATCCCCATCTCCATTATTATTGTATGTAGGGGTATGAATTAGCCCAAGAAAAAATAGATGATCAAAGATTATCTGACGTTTTATTTTTCATTATAGGGTTTTTAGAGACAAAAGTCAAGTCAAGCAATCTTCAATAATACAAGTGGATTTTTGGCAAGGAATGAGAGGTGATTTCTAAACTTCATTCATATTATAATGGAAAGACTATAGTAGGTTATGATCAAAATAAAGTCATAGCGCTCTAATAAATAGTCTCTGATCAATTTATTCATCTTGTAGTTTGTGCTGAAGCTAAAAATTATTAAGATTACTTTTGCTTATGTAGTGAACTATGAATTTCAAGGGATGACATGAAATCAATATGACTCTCCATTAGATAGCCTTGGTTAGTATTATGATAGTTCAATTATAATTTATTTTTGTGAGAGGAAAAAGGAGAAAGATTGAATATTAAAAACTTCCTCAACTATTTATGCATAGATTAACTTTTTGATCCCAAATTTGATAGATATCTTTATACTTAGAGCCACAGAAAGATAAATAACTAGTTGATTAAAAAAAATGCTTGAGCATACCTTAATTAACCCTTTATGGCTCTCAAGGTACAAGTTTGACATGGTAACTTTCACACCCTCTTTAATCTGATCATTGTCCAACTAAGGTGGTAATGAGAACTATGTTTGAATCTTATAGATGCCTATTTAATATAATCAATAAATAACCTCTTATATACACTGAAGGCTTTATAGAGGCTATTAAAAAAGGCTTAGGCTTTTGAGAAAGCTTCAAAAAATGAAAGTGGAGCTTAAGAAATTATGTTATAATGGGATCAAGAATACTGAAGGTGTTATCTTTAAAGATAGAGAGGACTTGCACACCATTAAATATCAAGCCAACCTTCTTCCTAAAGATCCTATATGAGCTTGTGATTTTTATCTCAGAATCCCTTTCCCTATCATTAAAAGAATTTGTCACTAACATTTTATGTTTTGGATGTCAAACAAGCTTTATTCAACCTCAAACCTTGATATTGCTTATGTTTTATATGGCTTCAATGCCTGTTTCTTTCAGAAAACTTAGCATTTGATAAGGTTTGCTTACCAAAACTATCCTAGAGTCCTTCTCTTCTAGCATTATGTCAAGAAATTAAATAAAATGCTCATAACCCTAATCCTTAGCTTGTTCTTTAAATGATTATTGACCAATCTCTTATTACAATGTCATTTGTAAGATCATTTCTAAAATGTTAGCTAATAGACATGAAAAAGTTATGGGGAGTTTCATCAATTTGAGCTAAAAATATTTAATTAATGGTCGAAACATTAGCAACAGTCTAACTCTAGCTAAAGAACTCTTCAAGAATTATCAAAGAAAAAAATGTTGAAGAGTTTCTTTATAAAGATTAATTTCGACAAAGTATTTGACTCAGTTAGTTGCACCATTTTGGATTCACTTGTGGATTTTGAGTTTCTCAATATATTTATCTCTTTAATTAAAAGTTGTATTTGCACCACTTTGTTCTCAATCTTAGTCAATGGTGGTCTTACTTACTCATTTAATGGAACCAAGGACCTTGTATAAGGAGATCTTATCTCTCCTTATCTTTTCATAATTTTCGTAGAGGTGCTCACAAGACTAATCTCCTTCAACATTGATCAAAGTTAGTGTTTCAAATTTGATCCCAAGTGTAAGAAACTAAAGTTGTTTTGTTTATCTTTTTTTGATGATCATCTATTATTTAGTAATGCAGACCCTAACTCAATTCAAATCCTTATTGTCTCCTTAGATTTCTTTAGTTCTATATATGGCTAATCAATGAAAAAATATAAGAGCTACTTATATGTCTTTATTGATTCCTCATGTCAAGTTAATTTATTTTAATCTCTCTCTAGCCTCAACCAACAAAACTTGCCATTTAAATACTTGGACATACCGATCATTGATAAAAGTGTCTCCTTTAGAGTTTTCCAACCCTTTTTTGATGCAACTAAGAGAAAATTCAATCAATGGAATATTATTTTCCTATCATATGATAGAAGAATCTAGCTTTTCTTGTCTAAAAAGCTAATAAGGGATATTGAGAGAATTCTAAAGAGTTTTATATAGAATAGTGATGTTCATTCAATTTGAAGTAAACATAAGATAGGTACAGGTTATATATCCAAAGAAGAAGGAGGTTTTGGGATTACCTTGATTAGAAGCACCAACAAAATGTATTTAGCAAAGAAAATTTATAAGTTCTTCATTGATTCTCAAGTAATTTGGGTGAATAGATTTATACTTATATCATTAAAAGCCAAAGATTATGATTCATCAAAATGAAACATTCTAACTCTTGATTCATGAACTAAATACTTAAGATGAGGGATGTCATAAATAAAAAATCAAATTTAAAATTGGGAATGTGGATAGAGCTTGCTTTAAGTTTAATAACTGAAATGATTTAGGCCCCTACATAATCTGTTAAGTTTAGAGAACCTTAAGCCTCTAATTCCTCTAAGTGCCAAAGTTAATAAAGTTATCAATAATGGAGAATGGTGTTAATGTTATAGGTATAAAGGTTTTGCTTTTATCATAAATAATAATCCCAATTATATTCCCAATATGAATATGGTTGAAAAACTTGAATGGAGGTGTCACAACTCCAAAATATTCACCAACAAATTATACTTAAGTTTTATTAAGCCCCCTGGCCCGGAAGTCACCTAGTAGAAGTTGGTCTAATTTCTAAATAAATCTCCCAAAGAATTGCCTAGCTACCATAGATAGACTAAAGGGAATCCATACCAATATGATATTTAAACTTTGTAATCAATCTTCTAAAAGTATTTACCACTAGCTCCACATATACTTTTTCCCGTCTAAATTTTGATGTCATTCTCTTCTCATTTTATAGGCTTCCTTTTAATAAAAATGTTTTGATCTCATTTCATCTCATGGGTAGAGCAAGTTAGTTTCACTCATAAAGGTGATTCATTTACTTTCAAGCTTGTCATTAGTTATAGAATTTATGTATAGTAAGCAATGATAGGATCTTTTGAGGCATAAGTTAGTATACTCAAACCTTTATTATGACCATATTACAAATTATTGGATAGATAATTCTTACCTATAACACTCCCCAACCATGAGTCATGATTTAATTACACTCTTAGAGTTCACTAGCTTATAATCATCTGATCTTAGCTCTTAACTTTTTCTATTATTGGCCTTTATTAGGCTACTTTTGTTTCTAGTAAAATTACTAATGTGACTTCTTTTTTAAAACAGGGGTAGCACCCTAGAGGGGATGGATACCCTATTTTATTAATAAGAAAAGCAAAAATTACAGAGCAGGGGGCATAAACCTGATTTGCCTGAAACAAATGAAGTTGGCATTAACAAATAATCTAGCACTAGATGCTAACCATCAAAGACGTGAAAAAATAAAATTGTTATTATCAATTACATTTAAACAGTTCTTACTTTTAATGAAGGTAAGTCTAACCCATCTAAAGTCAATATACCCCTTCTAAAGTCAATATATCCCTTCAACAAACATCTCAGATTTGCCAAGAAATCTGCTGCTTGATTTTCCTTTCTGTAACAATGAAGAACACCATCCACAAAAGAGAACCTCAATACCTTAGCTAACTAATCTGCCAGCTTCTATGGAATATGAACTCTACCAAGGCACATGTCAACCAAAAATCTAGAGTCCAACTCAACTATTACCTGATAATTGGGTAATAATTCCGAACAAAGCTTCAATATTTGTAAAAAAGATTGTGTTTCTGCTTCTAGGCTTGTAACATGTTGTATAGGGAACACAAATTCCAATACACACCTTCCTAACTCATCTCGAACAATCCCTCCACCTCCACCTGGCCCTGGGTTCCCTCTCTACACACCATCGGTATTCAACTTTAGAAATCTGAGGGAGGGCTTAAACCAACGCACTAAGGAAACCTTGGGGGCCCCAACATACCTTTCAACAGTCTCCACTACATCTTACAACTGTTTACCTAAAATGGCTAAAGAAAGAGAATCTTGTAAACATAAGAGATAGAATCAATAATCTCTAAGATCACAAGAGAGATATTAGGAGGCAATCCATAAAATTTTGCCAAGCAACGAATCTTCCAGTTACTCCAGCTAATAAAAGATTACTAATATGACTTGGTTTATATCTATCATTAGTGTATTTTAGTTTACTTTTAGTTGAACTCTTGTTCTATTTGTACCTAGATTTAGGTTATCCTAAAATAGTTTTTGGTTTCTTTACTTGATGCATTTATTCTTTCCTTAAAAATAATAAGATGATGTTTTAGATTGGTTATGAGGCTTCAAACTATAAATGATAATTTATGCAATGATAGCCACAAAGATTAATATACTTACAAAAAAGTAAAGGTATATACTTGTAGATTTAGTTTTCAACAATATCACTACTTAGTTGCTCAAGGAGTTCCTTATCTACCTCAACTAATTGCAAGATCTTAGGTTGTTTCTTCTTGAGCTTAGGATGACTTCTAGAATTTCTAGTTTCTTATTAAAATCTTAAGATAATTTCATTTGAAGAGTCTACTATGTCCATATATTAACTTCAAGTAGTTCTAATTAGCTTTCCTTATTGCATTATATATGCTTTAATATTTTCTTCCTACATGATATTCACTCTAAAATGGTTGGATATTACAGGTCAAAGCCTTAAAATTGTTGTGTCCAGTAAGTATTATACAAGAGAATGTTATTTTTATTACATGGTATATTGTCAATTTAATGGTGTCTTTTTAATGGGCAAGAATATTACCAAAACCACCAGAGCGAATTATTGGTCTTGCATGCTTGTTGTTTCTATTAAGCATTAAGGATTAGATTGTAAGAATAAGTATAGCAAGAATATGAAATAGGATCATCAATTCAAAGTAAGTACCTATATTTTCCATTAAACATTATGTAGGGATGGTTGTGGATCAAGCTAGGCTTGGGAGCCTAAAGCCTGATCCGGCCTTGCGATATAGGCTTAGAGCCCAACTTGATCTGGTCATATGGATTGGGCCTAAGGCTAAAGCCTGATCGAGCTAACTAGGCTCGAAGCTTGATGGGGTTCGGGCTAGCCTAACTTTTTATTTTTTAAAATTTTTAATATAAATTTATTTAATTAAAATTTAAAGTAAGCAATTCAATTAATTAAAGTTACGAATTTCAATTGATTGAAAAAATTGAGATTTTATAATGAATGAATATATAAAACATACATATATTGATGAAATGAATAAGATGAAACCAAATTCAATAATGAAGGTTGATGGGACTATATAAATGAAAGAAAAAGATTATAATTAAGGTGATAAATTTAATTAATTGAAGTTACAAATTTCAATTGATTAATAAAAATTAAGATTTTATAATGAATGTGATACACTCATATTTTCATATATCTTTAGGACTTAATTCAGAGTCATTTACGTTCATTTTATGTTCATCTATAGCTGGTTTATCATGTTTTAGCATTATTCGAGGTTTGTTGACATAAAATGCATAAATGAAACAAATAGACTCAAATTGCACTGCTTTTGGGTTTCTGGCAAATTTGACATTTAGTCATTGTAGGATTTTTATCTCGAGATTGGTTTAGCCAAAAATTCTAAAATTTCATACTTAAAATTTTGACTCATTGATAGATTTTTTGGGACTAATTGAAGATTTTTCTGAGCTGGAATTCAGGAGAAATAAATTTCCAAAATTTACGTTAGATTTTGGATCGCCAGAATGACCTTTCAACGATTCACATCTCATATTGAAGCTAACTCAAAGACAAAGATTCTAATAAAATTTGAGCTCCTAAATCGTCACCGTTTAGTTTTTATGCACTGTCGAAATTGACCTTGAAAAATTCATTCCAACCAACAACACAACTCTACCCCACGCATCAGCCCCCACCTTTAATTATTTTAGCACATGCAGCAGCTACCCCATCCACCAAAGAACCACGTAGCTGCCTTCCACCAACACAGCCTTCACTTCCATCAATGCAAGCTCCCATACAACCACACATCAGCCCCCACATGCAGCACCTAGCTCTATCCTTTCATCATTCAACAAAGACAGCTCCATTTTATTCCAGCTCACCCTCCATTCATGCATACTCTTGATTCCTTCCACAAACACCCAATCCTACTTCATTACAACCCTCCATTTTTTACTCACCAAATTAGCAGCAACCTTGCCATTTACAAGCTACAAACCACATCCACGTAGCTGCTTCCACCAAGCAACTCTTCACTCACACCATGCCACTCACCAACAAGCCACACTTCCATGCACAGGAGCCTTTTCCAAGTTCCAACTCATGCACGCAAACCTTCATCCACTAAAAAAATACGTAGCCACTCCTCTTTCCTTGCGTGACCTCTAGCTAAAAAGTCTCTCCACTCTTTAAGCATTCACTCACCGAAACACCATAGCCTCCACTTCGCTCCACACTCTAACCACCAGTCACTCACGCACAGCCTTAATTTCACTCCCATTCAAGGATGCAACTCCAAAAAAGAAGCTTGTTTTTTCACTCCATCATTCATGCCACTCACCAGTAGCAACCACGAAGCCCTCCACCAGTAGCAGCCTAGATTAAGCTCCAGCCTCCATTCACTCCCAACGAAGACCTAGCCTCAATTCCAAGCACTACCACACAGCTAGCTCCAACAATAACAATGTCACCTCTTCATCCAAGCACTACCACGCAAGGAGAGGGGAGGACACATTATTCAACTGTAGTTTGGAGCTGTGCTTTTTATTTTTAATTGATTCCTTCATGAGCTTATATAGGTTGTATGCTTGTGGACTGCTTGGCATGATGATTTGTGGCTAGAACTCTTAATTTCTCTTAGGGATTTGATGTTTTAGTGATGCTTTAATATTGAATTTTGCTAGAATCCATGACTAAAAATTTATATACTTGTTGATTTTTCCTTAGGTTTATTTGTTTTTCCTTTGGATTATTGGAAATTGCCTTAGTATAAATTCGCCTTTGGAAAAAGGGAGTTTTTGCTAGAAGATTGAAGGAAATTTCGACTAGGATTTTTTTGTGAGTTGGAAGACCTAAGAAACTTAGGAGGTGAAAAATGAAGGTTTGGGACTTAAGAAACTCTAGGAAGAACTTAAGTAAGGGATTACTAAGTAATGTCTAGAGTGGATAGATTAATTCATCTTTGAGAAAAGGGGGATTAATTACTCTTAAAATTCACCTACAAGGTTAGAATATTTCATTTTTGGACGATAACTAATTCAACATTAAGGTTGACAAAAATATCATTCCCTAAGAGAAAGTCATTCCCCGTTGAAGTTAATACTTTTCATTATTCAATTGTTGCAATCTTTTCTTAATTAGTTACTGCACAAATTTGTCATATTCATAGTTATTTTGGTCGCATTAAATTGGGTAGTTGTTTAGAAATTTATTTGAGTTTTTAAAAAATTCTTTACATTAATTTTAATTTCCTAAAATTTCAGTCAACCCAATTTCAAATAACGTTAGCTAGCATAGAATTGAACTTTTTTATAATCCCTGTGGACACAACTTGGTTCTTACCTATTTATTACTCACTTCGACAACCGTGCACTTGCGATTCACGAACACAGGGCTAATTTAGAGTCAATCAACAGCTATATGAAAGCTCTCCAAAAGTTTCAATCGGATTCTAGATTGCAGCTCAATCTTGACAAAAGGCACTTTATTCTATCTAAAGATGCCTCAATTATGGCCTCACATATCGCTTATCTCATAGGCATGAAGGAGAACTCACCACCTACTTATATCTGGGTTCGCCTATCTCCACAAAAAGACTCACTTTCATCAAATGCTCACCTCTTATAGTTAAAATTCATTGCAGAATCCAATCTTGGATGAACAAATTTCTATCTTATGCAGGAAAAATTCAACTTATTAATTAATTGCTTAACTCTCTACACATTTATTAGAGCTCTCATAAATTTCTATCCAAAGGTGTCATCAAATTTATAGAGAGAATTTTCAAGAATTTCTTGTGGAAATCTTCAGATGACGCAAAGGGTTGTGCAAAAATTAAATAGTCTGATATCTGCTGTCCTAAAGCAGAAGGGGGCTTGAGCATTTCCTCTGTTAAACTCACAAATTAAACATTCATTCTGAAAAGGCTTTGGTGGATTCTTGAAGACAAGAATTCGATCTGGATTAGAAGCTTCCACCTTTACTTTCGCAAGGGTTGTAGCATATGGGAAGTAAGAAAGAATCCTTCAAACTCTTTCTTTCATAATCAACTGTTGCATTTGGCAAATTTGGTTAAAGATGATATTTCTTGTTCTATTGACAATGGGAAACTGATATCATTGTGGTATGATAACTGGTCGGATCAGGATGCTCCCTTCAATTCTTCAAACTTGGTTAGCAACTCTACCATCTTCCCTCTCCACACTAAACTTGATACTTTCATCATTGACAACAACTGGGACTTCCCTGACACTCTTCGCCACTTGCAACCCCGTTACTCTCCCCATTCTCTTAAGCAAGATACCTTTTTTCTGGCACAATCGATCTACTCAACATCTTTTATACCGCATTGTGAGAGACCTCCTTCGGATGAAGAAACCAATAGTGGAATGACATCAAATCATTTGGCATAAGAGTATCCCTCCTAAAACTTCCTTTTTCTTATAGCTTATCATACAGAATCGTCTCCACACAACTGATCGTATTAAATTTTTAAGCATTAATACTTCTTTTCCTTTTTGTTCAATAGCGGAGGAATCAAGAGATCATTCATTTTTCATGTGTGAAGTGACCAACAATATGTAGGGAGCTATCAAAGTATACTGCACATGACCCTCTCAAGAAATCACAGTCCCTCCTGTTATTCATTGGCTCTCCTCTCAAAGAAATCCCCCCAAGCTTACCCATATAGCTGTTGGAAATTAATTCAAATTTTAGAGTTGTTTAAATTTCTTTAGAATAGATTTTAGATTATCTTAAGAATTAGTTTGATTTATGTCATATGTTTAGTAAGGTTATTTAGTTGTCCAAGTCTTTAGGAAGTTAGTAAGTTGTGGAGTCATGGTAGTAGTAGTGGGTAGTTTTTATTAATACTTTTGTGACCCATGTTGTCCATTATGTGTAAGCCCTATATAAGGCCTTGTTCTGATGATTTAATTTAAGTATGTGAGTTAATATCAATTTCTTTTATCTTATTGTTCTCATCTCCTCTGCTCACTCTTCTTTTTATCATTTATGTTTAAAAATTCTAACAATATTCATGGTCTAGATAGCCAAGAGTGCCCTGAGCTGAAGTGAAGATGCGGGTATCATTTTTTTTTAGTTGCTTCAACTAGCCTTGAAAGGCCAAAGTCAGAAACCTTGGCATTCATTTTCTCATCGAGTAAGATGTTGCAAGACTTGATGTCACGATGATAAATTGGTGGATCAGTTGCAGAATGCAGATAGGTTAGACCTTCTGCAGTTTGATGCACAATCCGAAGCCTACAGTGCCATGTCAATGTAGTCCATTTTCCAGAATGGTGACAATGAAGGTGCTCAAATAGAGTTCCATTTGAGATTTACTCATATATCATGATAGGCTGCTTAATCTCAACACAACAGCCAAGTAATCTTACAAAGCTCCTGTGATTAACCTGACAAAGTATTCGAATTTCACTGAGAACTTGATCAGTGCCCTTTGTGCTTCCAAGCTTTGCCTACTTGATGGCTGTTATGGTTCCATCGTCAAATACGCCCTTGATTACCTCCCCGAAGCCACCGGCGCCAATGAGGTTGGCCTAGGAAAAGTTGTTGGTAGCTTTTATTATTTCCTTGCCAGTGAAATTCTTGGTAGATTTACCGCTATGTTTAGCATTCAACATCTCTTTCCTCTCCTTGATTAGATTCTTTTGGGCTATTCTTGAGTTATGGTATTATTTGTAGAGCACAATACCACTCAGGATCATGATCAGGACCGCGCCTCCTGCAAGTGCTACGCCTGAAAGATTCGCAGGATCTTACTTCTGATACTAAAACAGCAACTAGTGGGAGATTAAGAAAACAATAGGATGTACCACATACCAGCAAAGAGTGCAGTCTTTTTCTTTTTTTATCTTGCAACCTTTCCTAGGATGACACTTCACAATATTGACATCTGCAAATATATCACGAAATATTAAAGCTCAATAGTATTCAAAACTACTGAACTATCAAACTTTAATCATGAATATCAAGAAAATTGCTTGGAACAATCCATTGATGGGCTAAAGAGTCAAGAAAATGCAGTATCAACCTTACTTCTTACTTTGACATAATCCATTAATGGGTTCCCACTTAAATCCAGCATCACAAAAGCACCTATTCTGTCCAAGCTTCATCCGATCTGCCAAACATTTCGAGTACAATATGTCCTTGCAATCCTGTTGAGTTCTACAGATTGGTTCCTGAGGCAGTGCCCATTATATCTCTATCCCTGGAACAGGCCATTGCTTAGCTACCACCTTTTTAACACCCAAGTGTTAGAAATACATCTTAGTGGACTAATATAATCACAACTTAGTTCCATATGCCTAACTACAAATTGAATTGCCTAATGTATATTTAATAACTATAATGGGATGGTTAATTTGCTAATTGCATTTGAGGCACATGG
>JANITX010000187.1:509436-519926 GCA_027564395.1 Erythroxylum ulei | reverse complement strand
TTAATTTTATAACTGAGGTGGAATCTTTAGGATGAAACAAGTGCAATTTCAACATAAGAATCGACTTTATTATTTGTATCAAAGTTATCTCAAGAATAAAGAATGTTGCCTAATGTGGATGAAGCTGATTGGCAATGGTTGATTGCAAACAAATGGGAGACACAAAAATTTAAGGTAAATTTATTATTCCAATAATTTTTTTGGCTAGTTTATTTTCTATTACTAATAAATTATTTATCTTTTGTATAAGATCAAAGTTAAAGGAACACAAATAATAGACCCAAGCAACAAATGGGAGCAATCGTTGGCACAAAATCAATTATACAAAAGGCATATGAAATGGTGAATAAAATGTTAGATTAACTCTGAAAATTATTATTAAATTTTTATATACTTATATTTTTTTGTTATTGCTTTTTTAGAAAGATAAGGTGTGACACTCCCAAAAATTCATAAACCATAATTAACTAAATATTTCCTAAAGCATATCATTAATCATCAAATTCCTCAATAGTTCCAAAAGAGAGGATTGTTTGATAGATACAAAAATATTCTACTACTGGACCTATCATATTTAAAAATAGATATATACATCCCAAAAACTTTATATAAGTAATCTGTTGGCTCTACTTAAACTCCGCTCAAGACTCTGGAGTTATCAGTAATCACTCAATCTCCTAAAAAAATAAAAGGGCAAGGGGTGAGTTACCTACTCAGTAAGGATAACCGACCATATCCGTAAAATCAAGTAACTCAATAAATAATTATAAAACTTAGTCAACTAATTAAATCATACATGTAATATGAATATACACAACAACACTCATTCTAATCCAAACAGTTATCAAACATCTCACAAATTCTACCAAATTATGATTAACACAAATATTAATTATAACTGTCATTTATACTTTATCTGATAATTAACTAAACCATCTGGACCTAGCTTAACCTAGTAGGTGTACATCCAATGGTCTGCTGGCTTATTTCATCAAAATCTCTCATTAATGGAAATGTAATTGAACGTATAAATATTGACATTGGGTACCTCGATTTCTCAATCTTCATTCCGGTACTACTCCAGTATCTAGCCATCGACACAGGATATCCCCGAAACTCAGGATATCCCAGTACCACTCTGGTACCTAATTATCGGCATAGGACATCCCTAAGACTCAAGATGCCCCGGTGTCTGCTTCACGGGTAGATACCTAGCCACCATTCACTTATATCGACTCAACTTACCATCTAAGACCATCAAATGTAGCCTATTCTAGGCAAGCTACTAATTCTCGATTTCCACGAATTATTCACAATTTATTATCCACCAATCTCTATTTAATTAACACATTTCAAGTCAATTTAACAAATAATAAACCTCAGAAAACGTAACAAAATATAACAATGAAACACCTTATATTACGTTAATTATTTGATAATTAAAGTAAACATAATTCATGGATGAAAGAATTAATCATTAATTAAATTAATGATTAATTCAAAATATAATTTATTAATCAGAAAAACGATACTTAATTTTAAAAGTAAAGTTCAAGGTTATCCTCACCTCAATTTCAGACTCAACTAATTGATAATCTCAATTTATCCTTTATCGAACTTTCGGACCTAGAATTTACAAAATTTTATTATACTAATTTACCAAAAATTTCTTACCCAATTACACTAAAAATCCAACATTATTCTCTCTTCCAATTTATTCTTAATTATAAAAATAATAATATGCTTATTAACCTAACTTCTATAATTACTAAAATACCCTAAACTAATTTAAAAGTCCATTTTACCCTCCTCCATTTCAATTAATGCAAAAATGCCCTTCTTACAACAAAATTCCAAATTCACCCTTAATTTTCTGCACTTCCCATTTTGCCTCTACATGCAACTTAAAATTTCAAAACAATGTCACTATCTTCACCCTCCCTCTTCTCTCTTTTCTTCTTTCATCATTTTCTAGCACATTTTCTCCCTTTTTATCCCTTCATGCAACTTCCAAAAATTATCCCAAATGACCACAACGTGCAATTCAACTAAAAACTAGCGTAGGATGATCAAAAATCACAAATAAAATGACATAATAGTTGCTAGAATTTTTACCTAAGTATCAAGCACTATGGGGTTGCCAACTTCCACAACTCCCTCCAATTTTTCTGCAAAACAGACAAAATGAAGAAACTTATGAGAAAAGAGTTACATGCAAATGAAAGAGTGTGTTTTTAGACACACTTACCAGTTAAAAATGAAGAAAAAAGATGAGAAGATGGTGAACTTTCGTTGATTTTTAGTGCAAATTGCCAGCAGGTTTCTTACTTATACTCTCATCTTTTTAATGGGCTTAATGGGCTGGGTTGTGGGTTTGGTTTTAATTTAGTTTTGTGGGCTTTACATCAGGACACTAGAGAATGGTCGGATGTCTTGCAACTTTGGAGGGCAACTAGAAAAAAAGTCAAATGGAACTTGGTCTATCTCAAATGGAGAAGAAATAATGGTTTACAAAATTAAGGACAAATATATTTTATTTGTGATAATATATATAAATATAAATATTTAAAAAAAATTAAAAAAATTTATTTTATATTTGAATATGTAGAATAAATTCAAGAAGAGGGTGAAGTAAATCATGAGGCAATTCAATCAGCACCGTTACCATTAGTTGAGCATTTTGCTCCTGTTTTAGGAAGAAGGTCAAACTACTCACGTGGTTTAGGTGTTAAGGGGATGACATCAAACTATAAAGAAAAAAGAAAGATTCTTGCAGAAAATGTGGCAATAAAGAAACGTGAAAGTGAATTGGTTGATGAAGTTGTGAGGCTTCATGAAACATCAAAAAAGTAAGAAGAAGAGAATCAAGCTTAACGTGTAACATTGGACAAGAAAGTTATGGACTTGAAACAACTTCAAGGAATTTTTGCACATTTAGCAAATACTAGAGTGATTTGTAGCATGTTACTTAATCTGTCTTCACCAAGTACTCCAACAAATAATGTAAGTATAACTGATAATTTATTACTGTATTATAATAATGTATTATTAAATTAATATATTAATATGTTATATTCTAATTAATTTTTTTGTTTGTTTTGCAAGATACTAATCCATAGTTGTCTTGATTCATGTCATCAATGTAGTGGGCTTTGAAGGACAATCTCTAAGGCTTTGAGTTTTATTATTTGCTTTGAGTTTTAAGTTTAGTGGACAAAGAAATTTTAGTTTTAGTGTTTAATTTTGTTTCTTATGTGGGATTATTACGAGTTTCAAAATAATTGTTTGGGATGATATATTTTATAATTTTTGCATATTATAAATTAATTATTTTTCCCCATTCTCTATTTAACATCTTTTCAGGTTTTGAAGGAACATCATCCTTCACACCTCTGTCCAGATCAATAGGATTAAAGAGATCTTTGCAATACAGAAGGTCCTCCATATCGAGTAATTTGATGATGTTAACTTGACCATAGAGTTGTTTTCACCTTCCATTATGATGGCTCCGATACCACTTGTTGGGTGACAAACATAACTCTTTAAAAGATCAATCAAAATTAACGACAAGAAGTAACTCTTCATATTGAAGCAGCAAAAACAATATGCAAAGAAACTAAACAATGAAATAAACACCAAAATTTAATGTAAAAAAACTCTCCAGTATAGACAAAAAACAATGGGCTAAAACAACTAATAAATCCACTAAACTCAATAAGGATTTACAAAAAAAAGTTGATCTTTCACCTCCCATAACAATAAGTTGTCTTATAAAGTTTCAGGATTGAAACCAAATTTGATATCATAATCAACAGACCCTTAAACTAATCCAAAAAATAATTAAACAAGGATTAGAATCTAACCTCTTTGTCCTCTCTTTATTTTTTCTCACTTTTTGAACGTTATGGCTGCACTCTTTGATAATCTAACCCTCTTTACCCTCTCTTTATTTTTCCTTATTTTTTGGATGTTGCTGCCACATTCTCTATCTCTATTCCTAGAGCAAAGCTCCAATAAGCTATTTATAGGCTCCTCCTAGCTTTACAATTCAGAATCCTAATTAAACTGAACTAACTTGATTACATCTATCCTTATCATATTACATCACACTAACTAATTGGATGACACTCCCATCTAAATAGCCCTCTATCTGATAGGATTTATCTGCATCATAACTAAGAAGATAAAATATTACATTTAACTAGCAATGATACATCCATATATCCATGAAGAACTCTACTATTTTCAGATGATCTTTCCACATAGTCTTTATCTTGAGAGTTGATGTATATCTATTGTGATCTTATCTACCATCTATGATCACATATATAAAGTCTCAAAATAGAATTGTGTGTCCAACAAATTACCTATATATAGAGATTAACATATGTTTTTATGAATTTTGAGCGGCACTAATTAATTAATTGTAGAAAGGACATTTCAAACATGTCATGTTATGTATGCAACATTGTAGATAGGGTTGATCTTGTTAAGAAAATTAGATTCTTCCAACTCATGTCACCAATATTAATCTCCCTAATTTTTTTGTAGCAAGATTACAAAATTTCCTGATCTATGATTTCATAATACATTATGCATAATTACATCATTTTAGTAGTATATTGAATTTGCATATATTTGGTAATTTAATTACATATTATGATATTTGTTTTTGTTATAAGTTTGGTTTAAGAAATGGTTAATACTTCTAGGTTTAAGAAATGGTTAATACTTCAAACCTAGAATTAGGTTTGAATACTTCTATAGTGGACACTTCAAATTTAATCTAGAACAGGTATATAAAGGTGAAGAGAAAGATTGTGTTTAGATGTGAGGTGGATAAAAGTACAGTGGTTGATTTTATGCTTAACACTAGGACATTAGGGTATGGAGAAGCATGGGACTTTACCTATAAATTCTCACGTAAGTCGTTTAAAGATAGCTTGAGATTACTATACGATGAAAATGATGTCAACTGGCCACTTGATGCTGATGTTGCGTAGGGAGGGAGAGCCTCAAAGTATCTACAGAGGTAAACAATAAAAAATGTTGTTAGGAAAGAAGATGTAAACATTAACTAGGAAGGGGAGCTTGATGAAACCTAGGTAAAGGAGATTGAGTATTTAGAGTGGAAAAGCTTTGCCTTTCACCCTAATTGGAGTTTGGATTGTAACTAATTACATTATATTATGTAATTATTTTATTTATAATTAATAAGATCTACTGAATATAATTTAAATTTAGCCTATTTTTAAAAGTTGGATAGACCATAAAAAATCACATGGTGCGCAAATAGTATTATAGAATTCATAAATTTATTAAAAATGATACATCATTATTGCGTCAACGATTATATAACAGAGGATATAATTGGAATATTTTTAATATTAATATTCATTTTGAATAATTTAAAATGTTAATTTCTGTTTTGTATCCAAATGTTAACGTTACAATCAAATTATCCCTCCTTCCTTTCAAATTAAATAATCCAACTAAACCAGCCAAGACCCGTGAATTTTGCTGCAATTCTCTATTTAGTGCATTAATTCTCGTCACTTTCATATTCGGGGACCATGACCATTTCGCTGATAATTTATAAAATAACTTAATTATACAGTTATTATTTTAATGTTTTATAACTATTATCGTCATATTAATTAATTAATTTTATATTTTTAAATTATCAGTTGATATATAAAAATAATTTAAATTATTAATCATGATCATGAATTATCAAAAAATATTTTAAAACTCTTTTTCTTAAATATTAACTTTTAGCATAATTATATTCATTAAAAGAATATTTTAACTTATTTTAAAGTAACCTATAGTATTAGATATATGTCAAATTAATGTATATCAATAAATATTTGTATTCATTTTTAAAAATTTTAAAGGTGGATGCATATTTTTAACAAAATATTTAACTTTAAATTCATTTATATCCTTTTTATTTTTTTATTAACCCAGGTTGGAATACAAATATAGTATATATAATGAGCATTTTCACTCACTAATAATCATCATCTTTTCTATGTTGAAAAAGCCATTCATAACTATACGCAAGAAAACATGACTCGGTGCCTAAAGGACAATAGATCTTCAATGCTGTTTTGATTTCTTGGAAGTTGGAATGGCCTCCCCCTGCAAATGTATTCCTTCGGCCACCATTTAAAACATGAACAGTATCTTCGATACTTTAGATGTAAAGAGATAGGCATTTTTTGAGAGACTGTCCATAATAAAAGAAGGGAATGAAAAGAAAGGAAACAAATGAAACAGTGGTAATGTAGTCTAAAGCGTTCTGATGAAAAGGATGGAAGAGGCAAAGATGTTTGTTAGTTAGCAATTCTAATTTTGCAAATTAGTGGTTATAAACTCTAACTCATGTTATCATATATGATCCTTAAAATGTTGATTCTATTTATTTAAAGAATAAAGTAGTATTATCAAATTGGGTGATGAAAGAGGGTATATATAAGTAGGCTTGGGCTCGGGGACCTAACTTGAGGCCCGATGAGTTGTTATTATTTTAAAAAAATTAATTTGGGCCCAAGCTCAGGCCGAACAGCCTCAGCTTAGTCCTTTGTTATTCCTAAGTATATAGTCAAAAGCAATAGTTTAGAGCATATCTAAATATATGATGGGATTGTTAGGACATTAAATGTGTGGTGTATTCCTAAATTTTCAAGTCTCGTTTGGTAACCAGTAATGAAATAATAGGAATATTAAAATGAGAATGAGAATAAAAAGTGGGAATCATATAATGGTAATGGAACTATTGATGAGGAGTGTTTAGTATGCAAGTACTAGAAATGAGATTTTAGAAGCTAATATTTATACTAGTGTTTGATATCAAATATAAAAAATGGTAATGAATTTTTTACTTATATTTAATTATTACGTGATTGATTTTGTAAATAATTAATTAAATACTTTATAATATTAATTAATAAAAAGTTATTTAATAATAAATAATTAATTAAAGTTTAATGATTCAATAAATTATTACTTTTTAAATAATTGTGTATGATTTTTCTTATAAAAATAAAATTAAAAACCATAATAAACTTATTTTTTGATATAAAATGATTGAAATAAAATAAAATAATTATTAGATAAAGTAATGTGCAATGATGTAAAAATATGAATATGTTCGTATACAATAATAACTGAAAAACTAAAAACACGAATTTATCACAAAAAGAAAATTAAATAAATTAAAAAAAAGTTTAGACCAATAAAAACTATTGTAGAGACATGTTGATTACCAACGAAAGAGAAAGAACGAATAAAAAGTTTTAGTTAAGACGAAATAGAACAAAAAAGATAAGAAAAATCGATTACCAATGAGAGAGGAAGAGCAAATAGAGAGTTTTAGTTAAGAAGAAATACAAAGAAAAAGATAAGAAAAAAAAGTTATTTTGAATAAATACAAGAAAAATATTCAATTTTTTACTCATATTTAGTTATTCTATAATTTATTTTGTACATAATTAATAAAATATTTTATATTTTATAAATAATTAATAAAAAATATTCAACGATTTATAAATTTATTAATTTTAAATAATTATAAAATAAAATAACATAATTATTAAATAAATTATTATAAAAGATAATTTTGATGATAATATTCTAATAAACATCAATATCTTGATAATATTTTGATAATAACTTGATAATATTCTAATAATATTTTTAATTTCTTATTTCCGATTTTTCATTCCAGCATATACCCGCACCTACACTTAGGAATAAAAATCGAGGATTATTTAAGACTTTTCCAATATATCATTCCTTATTTTATCTGTTACCGGTAACTAAACAACTAAAAGTTATAAATGCAGATTGTATTCCTATTCTCACCTTTTTATTACCGGTTACCAAACAAGACACCATGGAAATGATTTTCATCAAAAGTCTTTATAGTTAAGGATATAATTTTTTTGGTGGTGATAGGTAGCTTGAGGTAGTAAAGGGTGCGTTAATTGTGATGAAAGAAAAATTATAGTATTGCACATATGTCTTAATAGAATAGATAGTAATAAGATTGATGGCTATGATCATAAGGGCAAAATGATGATAATTCAAAGTGGTGACATCGCAGACTAGGTCACATTAGTGAGTAAGAACTTGATATATTAAGTAACAAAAGGGTTACTAGATGAATTTGTGATTAAAAAATTGAAGTTCTACAACTATTATGTTATTAGCAAGAAGTGCAAGGTTAAGTTTAGTTATATATAGTAAGCACACTTCCACTAGTATCTTTGATTATATTCACTCATTTATAGGGTCAACCTTTAATATAATCCCTCGGAGGAAAAAATTATTTCCACATTCAATGATGATTACTCGAGAAAAATATTAGTGTATTTTCTAAATTTCAAAAAAAGGAAGACAAAAGTTAAAAAGTGTATTAGAAGATAGGCCAAGACACTTATAATAGACATCGTATTGGAATTATGCAATAAGCCATTCATTATACAAGAAGGAATTTATAGTGTGATGAGGCATTTGAATTCTTTGACAAATAGGGACATTCACTAGCATGTGATCACTTCTTATCCAACATTCCTCTCTGCTTTTCTTTCTCTTTGGGTAAAAAAGAATATTGACTAAAAAGTGATCATGCCTTAATCAACATCCTTCTTTGCTAGATTTTGAACAATTTACTATTTATTTTATTTGTTTGTTATTTCCTATTTTACTCAATCTCTTTTGATTCCTTTCCCATTTTATCTAGAACTCTTTTAAAGATGAATTAGAAGCATTCTAATTTATCTAGAGCTCTTCCTAGGATGAATTAGACTTTCCTATTTCATCTTCAACTCTTCCTAAGCTGAATTAGGGTTTAAGGAAACTTATTTGAATAACTTTTGAGAGAGATTAACATAACTCTCTATCAATAAAGTTTGTTTTCTCTTTGAGAATTTTTATTATACAATTCTTAAATTTAAATTGTGTTTCTTCATTCTTTTCGCCGTGTCAGGTGGTACTAGAGCTTTAACTTAAAAAAATTGTTCTTTTTGACAATGGCAAAAAATCCTAACGATGACCTTCAAGCATTACTTGTTGTTTGAAGAAGAATTGAAGAACACGAGATAGCTATTTGTAATATTGAATAGTTGTTGGCTACAATCACGAGATAATTACATATATTAATATGAGGCAAAATTAATTGGAGATTTGAGAAAATAGCTGACATGGACAACCTCAAATTCTAGCACCTTTTATAAGAGCTGATAAGAAAACCATCTGGAGAAGAGATCCTCGTAGACAAAGTGGGGGTGATCATGAGTACAAACTAAAGGTAGATATTTTATGTTTTAGTAGTGATCTTGATATAAAAACCTCTTTAGATTGGTTAGAAGAAGTAGAAGGCTTCTTTGATTATATTGAAATTCAAGATGAGAAGAAGGTAAAGTTAGTTACTTATTGACTTAAAGGAGGAGTTGATGTTTGGTGGAATCAACTAAAGGAGAATAGACAAAGAGAGGGGTGAGCTCTAGTGTTTACTTAGGCAAGGATGAAGCAACTATTGAGGAGATAATTTTTGCCTTTGGATTATGATAATTTTTTTTACATTTATCACAGTTGTATTAAAGGGAGTAAGACTATTCATAAGTATACTACTAAGTTTCTGAGATTGGTAGCTCTAAATAATTTAGAAAAAATTGAAACACAATAGGCTACTCAATACTTAAGGGTTTGAAGCCAAAATTTTGTGATAAACTTAGGATTCGAATGGCCTTAAATGTTCATGATGCAAGGAATTTTGGCTATAAGGCTAAGATGTTGATCAATGAGAGGTCATGGTATTATAAAAGAATGGGAAATAATGAGAAAGTGATAAGTGAAAAAGGAAAAGTAGTTAGCTCTACTCCCACACGTGTTAGTGGCGCAAAGGAAAATAAAAATGGCAGAAATTCCAACAAACAAGCTCCATTAACTACTAAAACCACCAACTCTTATGTTAACTAGCTCTTTTAAAGTGCTAGGAAACCACACTATCATCGGCTTGCTAATATACCAATTCTCCTCCATAATGATTACATGCTAGGATAGATCAAAAGGGTTTTATTTTGGGTTATAATGTGGCTAAGTGAAGGTGGGTTAAATAGGTTTTAGGGGTTTATCACAAGCATTTATAAACTACTCAGTGTACAAAAGGATGACAAAGATAAACTTCTAAGATATGCAAATAGATAAAACTACTTCTCTACACTTTTTGAAGCTACTACATGTTATCCTTGTTCTTTTCTTTTCTTTTCTTATTTGATTTTGATCTTTTCTCTTTTTCTTCTTCTTTTTCTTTTTTTTGAACATAATAAAGAAACAATGAATAGAAAACAACAATTATATGCAATGTGCTCTTAACTTATGATTCCACACTAAAGTATCACTTAGCACTCTATTAACTTATGATTGGGCAAGCTCATGAGGTTTATGGGTTTTAAAATTGGGTGATTTCAAGAAACACAAGG
>JANITX010000187.1:448135-460045 GCA_027564395.1 Erythroxylum ulei | reverse complement strand
TCTTTTAATTTAACACACCAAAGCCTATTCTTTCCAATTTTACCCTTCACTTCCAAGGACTTTCCAAATTTGCCCTTGTTTTGTCTTATATGTCTCTACACTTCCATCTAACACCACCTAACTTAATTCTATTTCTAATTTCTAATTCCCATTCAACCTTGCTAATTTAAAGATTCAAAATAAAATGAAATAAATAAATAAATAAAACAATTAAATCAAAATAAAGAATAAAAAAAATTTGGGGCCCAACAAAGGTAATATTGATTCTTGCAAAAAAGTACCATTTGATGTACGTGATATGATTGGAAAATATTTGTAGCAACAAGTAAAAATGAAAAAGGAAAATAAAGAGGCTCATGATATATCATTTAGAGATGATGAAACACCACAAGTATTAGATAAAGGAAAAATTAAAGCTACTATTGACATAGATTCTTATCTTTCTCCAAGAACTACTCCTAGTTCTCAACCTAGTCTAAAAAAGTTTTATGGTTGATAAGGATGTTGTTTAGCAAGGTAAAAGAGCATGGACTAGATGGTTCTATCATTCATGCATTCCTTTAAATGCTTTAAATTCACCATATTTTCAAGAAGCAATTGATGCTACAACAGTAATAGAGCCAGAATTTAAGGTACCATCTTATTATGAGCTGCGTGTTCCTTTGCTTCAAGATTTAAAAAAAGAATGTCAATTAATTTTAGATACATATACATCTAGTTAGGAATCAATAGGATGAACTATTATGGCAAATGGGTGGACTGATCAATGACAAAGAACCTTGATTAATTTCTTGGTTTATTGTAATGTTGGAATAGCTTTTATCAAGTATGTTGATGCTTTTGACATGGTAAAAAGTGCTAATGCTTTATCTGAAATTGTCGAGTGAGTTGGACCAAAAAATATTGTGCATTTTGTTATAGATAATGCAGCTAATTATGTATTAGCTGGGTACTTATTACAATCAAAGTATAGGCATATTTATTGGTCTTCACACGCTGCTCATTGTATAAATCTTATTTTAAATGATATTGGTGGTGTGGACCATATTTTTAGTCTTGCTTCACGCACATCTAAGATCATAATTTTTGTGTATAATCATGTTATATATTTGTCTTGGTTAAGAAAGTAAGATGATTAGGTTGAGATCGTGCGTCCCGCTGCTACCAAGTTTGCAACTACATTTATTACTTTGAAAAGTGTTTATGAACATAAGCAACTATTTTAAAATTTAGTAACAAATGAACACTTTTCAAGTCATAAATTATCAAAGAGTGAAAAAGAAAAGAAGTTTGTGTTATTATTCTAGATAATAATTAAATTTTGGGACGCTTGCTTGATTATTGTGAGGATTGTGGCTTCGTTTATAAAGCTGTTAAGGATTGTTGACTCAGATGAGAAGCCATCTTTGGGGTATATATATGATAGTATGTATAGAGCTCACAAAATAATTATAAATCTTTTTAAAGGAAAGAAGAAATTGTGCAAGCCTTATATAGATATTATTGATCGACGATGAGATAAGCATCTTACTCAAAAAACCCACTTAACAACTTATTTTCTCAATCCTTATTGCTTATATAGTGGAGAAGCATGTACAATTAATATTATAGGAGGTTTGTTTGATGTGATTGAATGCAAAGATATTTTCTCTATGAAAGAGCAATCACAAGCGATAAATGAAATTAAATTGTATCGTGAAGGTTTAGAAAGTTTTGCTAGATTATTAGCAAAAAGAGAACTTATGATAAAAAATGCAGCTAGGTAAGTTTTATACTTTTAATTCATTATTTAATTATTAATAATATATATTTTATCATAACTATTAATTTAAAATACATATGAGTGGTGTAGATTATTCAAAATTAATGGACTTATTTCGTAATTGTTCTCAGATGATTTTCAACACTTGAAAGATGAAATTGAGTCAAAAATATGCAAGAAAAGTAAAGATAATTCAAATTCCTAGACTGGCAAAAAAATAATTGACTAAGTGTGGGCACGTGCAAGAATAAAGAATTCTTGCAGAATATATTTTGAAATCAAATTTAATTCATCTAAGATCTTCATGATCTTAAACATCAAGTTGTTACCTTACTGATGGGATCTACAACCTGAATATGGGGGGAAAATATCTGTTGAAGTTAATGAAAAAGGAGGGAAAAGGAGGACATTGAAGAGGATAAAAAGAAAACCTTTTTTACTGTTCACATTATGCAATATAGGGAGTTTATGTTTTCTGCAGTAGTTTTCTAGGATTTTTCGTATTTTCTGGAAAAAGACCAGGGATGGAAACGTTGTATTTTGCTATTTCTTTGTTAGTTTTTACTTTCGTTATGAGTAACTAAATCTTTCTTCTTGGTTGAAGGGAACCGTATTATCATCTATTATGTGTGAGATTTCTGAATAAAATTTGTTTCATTGATGAATATTGAGTGTCTTCCGAATTGCTTTTTATGATTAAATTGGTTAACTAGGATGCGCAACTAGGAATTGATTTGTTTAATTTATAACCAGATTAGTAGGATTTGACGTTCAGTTTTTCCAATCTAAAGTGGCAATTAGGATTACCATCTTTATGTTAGAGTTTGGAAATTCTAAGGAGATACTTAACTTGATTAAACGCATGTCGTACATGTGTTGTCTTGTTCATTGGTTTCTTAGTTCTTAAAGCTATTAATCAATTAAAATTAAGATCATATCTAAGTTGTTGACTAATAAGAATGTTTAGAATACATGTTTCTATTCATTTAATCTAAGAGAAAACATCACCCAATGAATGTTTGTTAATGGACTGAATTTTATATCGAGGATCTATATTAGTGTGATAACATCGGTGACCCAAAACCAAGGTTTGTTTATTGAATTTCCAGATCTTATTATTTTTGTTAATTTTTGATTTCAATCATTATTAATTTCTTAAATTTACGTGAATTAAACCTCCCCCAATTTGTTTTAGTTTTGAACTCGTATAATCTTTACTGTTAAAATTCATCATGGGAATAATCTCAACTCTTAACTAACTACATTTTTCATTGCTAGAGTTGGTAATTTGGTTGCACGTGATAACAGTACCACTCGCTATTAAGTTATTCAGTCAAACAGCTTCTGCATCAAGTTGTGAACGTAATTCAAGTATTTTTGAACATATTCATACAAAGAAACAAAATCACTTGGAACATCAAAGACTTAATGACCTTGTTTATGTTACTTATAATCTGAGAATGAAGAACAAGTATTTTATAGTTTTGTTTTTATTTCAATAATTTTTTTATTTTTGACTTTATAATTTCTCTATTATGTATTCAGAGCGCTTAGTAAGAAGAGTGTTGATAACACCCATATGTGAGTGTCCTATATTGAAAAAGAGGAGAAATAAGACTAACATATAAGTCAAATGGGTTACTCCAGCTATTGCTAATTGGTTTTAGAATAGAACTTCACTTGGGCTTGTATGTGGTCTAGTTTTCCTTCTTGTGTAAACCCGTAGGCCCATTGCAAATTTCACATGGTATCAGAGCAGATTTGGTCCGGATTATTAATTTCCCGGTTGTCCATCTGGATGTCCAATCCCAGCTGTCCGGTCCAGTTATCACTGTATTTATTTTAAGTGACAACTGAATGTCCAGTCCCAGTTACACTAGAGGGAGAGTGTTGATAATACCCACATGTGAGTTTTCCATATTGGAAAAATAAGGGAAATAAGACTAACATATAAGTCTAGTCGGCTATTCCACCTATTGCTAATTGGTTTTAGAATGAAACCTCACTTGAGCTTGTGTGTGGTCTAACTTTTCTTCTCGTGTGAGCCCGTACGCCCATTGCAAATTTCACAAAGAGAACATATGTTCTAGTTGATATTGATTGTATTGAACATATTGATTTCTAGATCGAAGAAAAATAACTATCACCTGATCTTGATTATAATGAACTTAAAAAGACAATTTATGAAGAAAATGCATTTCTCACAACGAATGAATTAAGAACATCTACTGATGATCAGTTTATATCTTATTTTGATCATATTTAGGTTAAAAGTATACTGTATTACAAGTTTACAATTGAGAATAATTTCATACATTACTAATTTGTAATTTATTTTAATGCAGTAGAAAAAGTTAATGCAAATACTTTAGATGAAAACGTAGTTTAGGAATCTTTAAATAGCGTTGAAGAATTTGGAGCTTTTGACGATGATGAGATACAACCTCATTCAAAAATACAATTTTGAATTTTATTGTTATTTTAAGTTTTATATTATGCTCATATTTATTTATTATTAGTTTATAATATAATAATAGATATTGGTGTATATTTTATGTTAATAAAATATTTTATTTTTACTTATTCTTATAAGTTTTACTTCTTATTTATTATATACTGGTTTTATAGAGGTTCATTATCAGTTGAACCTTTAAAATTTAAAGCTTTCCTTCAATCGGTTAGATGTTCGGTCTGATTTTTAAAATATTAGTTATGAGCATAAACATCATATTTGCTACAAATTTTAGGAGATATATTTATAAGTTCATCGAGTTGAGGTTAATTGTACGATGATAATCAATCGTAGAATTATTTTAGTTTAATGGTATTTTCTTTTTTTTTCCCTAACCTATTCTCACCCTTTAATATTTCTCAAGATCCAAAACTTCAATTTATTGTTTAACGAAGAAACCATTATAGGATTAAACACTTGTTATCTACTTGGCATATACTTTGCGCGATTGATTAACCCCTAGTGGGGTTGATGTTCTTGTCTCCTTATTACTCTAAATTAAATGAACTGAAGCATGCATGTGACGGCCTGACAAGTAAATCTAGCTAGTCTTATATATATATATATATAGACGTTAGTCTTGATTTTATAAACAGCCAATGGATCTTATGTTTTTTGTTGTTGTATAGTTGTACACAATATGCAAGTAGGACATGTGACATCGTGGATTACAGGCTAGAGTATTTAGCTGCGACCTCAGAGATGTAAAATCAAAATGTAACTTTTTATAAAGTTTGTCAGCTTTTATATATTTGGTAGGGAGCAAGATATTATTAATAATACTCACACGTGAGTGTTTAATAATGAAAAAAAGAGAAAAAAAAAAGACTAGCATATAAACCTAATAGACTATTCTACCTATTACAATTGATGTTAGAATGAAACTTTACTTGAATTTTTGTGTGGTCTAACTTTCTTTCACGTGTGAGCCCGTAGGTTTATTGCAAATTTTCAAATGTACGAAAGATTTATTTATGCATACAATAAAAAGATAATAATAGATAATGCATGTAATAAGAAAAACTTTAACTAGTCCATTAAATTTTATACAAAAAAGTTATTTTTAAATAAATGTATAAAATTAAACTAACTTAAGATTATTAAATTGTTAGATAATCATATAAATTTTATAAAAATCTTAAAAGTTGATTCATAGAGTTTGTCCTCATTGATGTTTCAACTTTAGGGGTTGATGATCCTGCAAAGAGTAAAACGTAGAAATTCTTTTAGTTGAATGATTTCTTTTTCACTTATTCCTGGCCTATTCTCATCTTTGGTTCAATTAAAACTTTATGGAGTTTGATGATCTTGTATCCTTGTCGATGATATTAATCTGATATATAGGAGGCACTCTGATGAGGCGTGGGTTGGAGGAGACGAGTTGTAGGAGAGAAAAGACAAGAAATAGAGGGAGTTGACGTGTTTTTTCTAAATTGTGTTGTAGGAGAGAAAAGACAAGAAATAGAGGGGGTTGACGTGTTTTTTCTAAGTTGTTCATGTCCTTTATTCATTTTACATCGTCAATTATTCCGCTATATTTACTCAACAAATTCTTTCGTCCTCTTCCTGCAACTTCTATCTTTTTGTGCCAGCCCACGGTTTGTTGAAGATTCCCCTTGTGTGTATGCATCACACTCTGGATTACAGGTTGGATTACAGGACATGAGATCTCTGGAACTGATATATACGAGGCACTCGACAATGGAACGGAGCTCAGAGCTTCAATGTTAGAACCCTGAAACCTAAATCAATAACCAGTCAAGTGCTCGCCATATCCTCAGTTCCTTGCTAGCCGCCTTTAACGATACACACTAGTGTACATTCACTATGAAGCTCCTTTGGAACATTTTTAAACGAAGAATGACAACTCAAGTAGAGTTGGTCGCTCAGAGTACTGTGAAGCCATCTTCTCCTACACCAAACCATCTACGCCGATACCAGCTTTCCTCTTTAGATCAAGTCATCGCCCCTACTTTCATACCTTGGCTCTTTTTTTATCCTGGACAAGCAACAAATGTTCTCAGCAAAGAAAGATCTGAACGTGTTAAGAGATCATTGTCTCAGACCTTGTCCAAATTTTACCCTTTGGCAGGACGTTTCAGAGATAACTACAACTTTGTAGAATGTAATGACGAGGGAGTTCAGTTTGTAGAAGCAAAGGCTAAAGGCAGCATTTTTTATGTTATCCAACATCGAAATCTCGATGATCTCAATAAGTTGCTTCCATTTGAGAATAGTCAAGTCAATGACCTACTTGCTGTTGTTCAGGTCACGCACTTTGAATGTGGTGGAACCGTGGTTGGACTTCACTTTCAACACAAGATTGGAGATGGGATGTCATTAATTAATTTCCTCAAGAGCTGGGGATCAATTGCTCGCAAATAACTCCTCCTTGTTTTGATTTGGCGGCGAGATTCCCACCGGTTAACATAGGCGAATTTGATCATAATTTCGAGGTTGTAAAGGAGAGTGTGAGTGCCAAGTGGTTTGTGTGCAATGCAGAGAGTATAGCAGCTCTAAGGGATCGATATGGTAAGACAACACGGCCATCAAAGATTGAGGCATTAACAGCTTTCATTACCAGCAGAATCATGTCTGCAACACAGTTAGTAAACTGATCAGATAGAACTTATGTGGTGCATCATCCAATAAACCTGCGGCCGAGGATGGACCCTCCTCTGTCAGAACAGCACTTTGGGAACATTATAATCGAGCCTGTGGTGGCAGTTGCTGACATTAAAGCTAATGACGGGTGCTACGGTATTATACGTCAGATGAGAAAAACGATTAGTAGTGTAGATGCTGAGTACGTGAAGAATCTAAAAGGAGAGGAGTATCTGGATATCATGAAGAAAAGAGCTGAGAAATTAGTTGAAGAAAATGTAACGTCGATTGTTTTCACGAGTTGTTGCAGATTTCCTCTATATGATATTGACTTTGGATGGGGAAAGCCTGCTTGGATAGGCATGGCAGGTTGGCCATACCATAACTTTATCGCGTTTTTCGATTCTAAAGTAGAAGGTGAAGTAGAAATATATATTCATCTGAAAGATGAAGTCATGGCCAATTAGGCACGTTGGTGTCTTGTGCTGAATGACGGTTGTCTTGTTGTTGTTGAGCAGTTGATATCAAGGGGTGAATTCTAATCTAAGATGATTTTTAAAGTGAAAAGCTTGTTTAAATAGTAAAAATTTTAAATTTTAAGAAAAATTTTGAAGACATCCAAAGTGCCAGAAGGCTAGAATCAGGAGTTCAGATCCTCTGTCCAGTTTAATTTACTGTGTTATTCTGTCTCATAAAATCTCAGCCATTTATTTTGCGGACATCACGCGAGTCTCATGCGGGTCTCATACAGGTCTCACATGAATGAGTGACTGAAATTTATTGGACACAATAAGACACCATAATATTGAAAAGAAAATCTGGATTCTAGAATCAGATATACAAGATGCTCGTGACTATGACACCCAATATAATTATGTTTATGGGCACTAACTACTTTCCAAGATTCCAAGCGGTGAATTCTAACTTTCATTTGTTATGTTAACACTTCCTGTAAATTCGTATTTCTTATAAGCCAAAAAATTCGGCCCATTTTAGAAATTGTAATTATTGAATTTAAGTTCATGATAATGATACAAGTACTGTAACGTGTCTGCTTGCACCCATCGCACCCGTCTGCACCCATTGCGACTGCTCCCACGCTCAAACTGCACCCGCAAGCTAACTCGCACCTACATTGACACCTGCTGACCTACACCACTATACTATGAGATCAGATCTTTTGTCCAGTTTTATTCTGTCTTATTATGTCTCATAAAATTTCAGCCATTTATTTTGCGGGTCCCACATGGGTCCCATGCGAGACCCACATAAATAAACGGCTGAAATTTATTGGACACAATAAAACACCATAATATTGGACAGGAGATCTGGACTCCTATACCACAGTCCACATGCAGACCTTGTGACTCCGAGACAAGGATTCAGCGAAGGATGCAAATAATTGCAATAAATTTTGTAGAATTGTGGATTATGAAATTATGGAATATGGATATTGAAATATTGAATTGTGTTGATTATTAATTTGAATATTGAATAATGTATTTGTATTATGTAAAATATTAAATATAGATACATGAATATTAAATTGTGAATTTATGATGAATTGTGTATTTGTGTCTTATGATTTTATGTTGTTTAGTAATTGTGTATGTTCTATTGTTGGTTCTTGGTGAATTGTCTTGGATAAACTTGAATTGTGTAGCGTATCATGTATGTTAACTCTTGATTGAGGTGTTAATTTGAGTAAGAAATTAAGAATGCTATTTAAAATTGGTGAATGAATTGTTAAATTAAAGTTAAAAATTAGGATTTCAGTAATAATGTTGATTAAAATTAGTTAAGAAAACAAAATAATGATAAGTATACAAGTTGAATTGTATCAACAAACAAAATAGCTTAGTTTATAGTTGAATTATTTGATTATATAAAATAGGTTGTAAACTTATAGCTGTGAAATATGGTTGAAATTGAATAGGTTATAGTTGTGAGCATATGCCTTTATGTTGAATGATATAATCATACAAAATGAGTTATATAAAATGCATCTGTGTAGTTGTGTATGTTGAATTGTTGATTCTTGACTTATTGGTTATGATTGATAAAATTCAATTGTGTTGTGCATGTTGACTAGTGATTGTGGAGTTAATTTGAGTAAAAATTTAAGAATGTCGATTAAAATTGGTGAATGAAAGATTGTTAAATTAAAGTTGAAAATTAGGATTTTAGTAACAATGTTGATTAAAATTAATTAAGAAAACAAAATAATGATAAGCATTACAAATTGAATTGTATCAACAAACAAAATATTTTAGTTTTTAGTTGAATTATGTAATTAGATAAAATATGATGTAAACTTATAGTTGTGAGTTATGGTTGAAATTGAATAGGTTATAGTTGTGAGTGAATATCTTTATGGTTGAATTATATAATCATATAAAATGAATTATATAAGATATATGTGCTTTTGTGTTAGTTTTTAGTTAAATAATACATATTTTGTGATAATAGTTGATAATAAAATTAAGTGTTCTTTATTTTGATATGAAGTTATTAATTTACCTTTTACACATGTCTTTGTTTATTTTACGGATCAATAGACGGAAGTTCAAGTATTCCTAATAATTCAGTTACATTGCGTATAAGAAGATTCAATGATCTAGCTTAGCCTCATGCTAGGTTGACTCCTACAATGAAGAACCATATTATTTGTTTGTAATGTAATAAGCATTTGAAAAGTAGGGGAATTACCATATTAAAGAAACATTTACTTAGAGTCAAAGATGATGTGGAGCCGTATAAGAAAGTAAGTCATAATATGAAATGGTAAATGAAGACTTTGCTTGAAGAGTATCAACATGAGAATGATAGAAAGCAAAGATTGAACTACGAAATTGTTAGTGGAAATTCTTTTGTTGATAGTCAGGATGATAGTAGGTATGTTGAAGGTGGTAGTATTCCTACCAAGTAAGAAGGAAATATTGTAATTGATGTTAGGAAAAGAAGAAGACATGTATATATTTTTTTGCACTCTGAACAACTTCTAGAGCTCATCTTTCCGTAGTGACTTATAATATAAAGAAGCAACATATAATGTAGACATGACAATAGTTAGATGGTGGTATGATTCAAGTATAATACTCAATGCTGCATAATCTTATTATTATCAGCCTATGAAATAAAGCTCCTTCAAATGATTACAAAGGTAAACTTCAAAATAGCTCTATTTATGAAATAAAAAGATATTTGGGTAAAAGAAAAATGACTTGGCCTACTTATAAGCGTTCAACCATATGCGATGATTGGACAAATAAAAGAAATAAGTTAATTATTAATTTTCTAGTTTATTCCACAAAAGGGGACAATATTTTTTAAATCTATTTAGGAATATTGATACTTGTTTCAAATATTCTAAGTTGCGAATGGAGTTGGGCCATAAAATATTGTTCAGTTCAATACTGACAATGGTTTTACTTATAAAGTAACTGGAAGAAGATTGCAAAGCAAATATATTTCTTTTTATTGGACTCTTTGTGCTACACATTACATTGACTTGATGATGAAAAATATAGGAAATGTTAGGTATTTTTCTATTATTGATGAGACTATGCAGAAAGTAAAAAAAGGTGATCAAGTTCATCTACAATCGTGCATGAGTTCTAAATTTGGAACTAATTTCCTATCACTTTAGTGTTTTATTCTAATAAAGAAGGAGTTTAGGCAAATCTTTATAAATGATAAGTGAGTTGTATCTCAGCATGTTAGGTCTAATGCTAAATTGGAGGTTTCTAAAATTATATTTAAAGATAATGAATTTTGGTCATAATGCCAATTTTTCATCTGAGTTTATGAGCATTTGGTGAGGGTACTTCGTTTGAATGATAGTGGTAATAAGACAACAATGGGTTATTTTTATAAAGCCATAAAGAGGACGAAGGAAACAATCAAGGCCAATCTGAAAGATAGGCTTTCTTTATACTCACTTATCTTACAGTCATAAAAAAGAGATGAGAAAGACAACTTTATTCTCTATTGTTTGCAGCTAGGGCATTTTTGAATCTTAGTATCTATTTTAGACGAAGTTTTACAAATAAAGCTGAAGATAATATGAGAATGCTATTAATTATTACAACAATTGCTGCCTATGAGATGATGCAAGATCTCTTAAACTCACAGATGAAGATTTATAAAGATACTTATGGTGATTTTAGGGTGTCAATTACTATTCGTCAAAGCGACAAGCTTAATATAGGTCTTTTTTTTTCACTTTTGTTACTTGTTAAAAATTAATCATCACTTTGTTTTGTTTATAATGCTAAATTTGTTGTCTTACAATTACTTGGTAGAACCAATTAGGAAGTAGTGTTCTAGAATTGCAAAGGTTTGCAATTTTAATTTTGAGTCAATGTGTAAGTACAACAATGTGTGAAAGGAATATAACATATTTAAATTCATTCATTCAAAAAAAATTAATAGATTAGAACACAAAAGATTGAACAACTTGGTATTTGTTTGATACAATTTAAAGCTTCTGAAAAGTTATGTTATTATCACAATTAAATTGGATATAATTTCTTGTAATTTCTTCATAATTTAATTTTATTTGTTTACTAAAGCTCTTAATAGAACAAGTAGTTTTGTAGATTTAATTTGCCTTGAACATATCGATTTTTTGCTGAATTAGGTTTCTAAAGAACCAGATTTGATAGATGAGAGTGACTTGGAAGATAATTTTGGACGAAAAAGTATTGATATGTTATTTGATGCAATGAATTTGAATGATGGTGATTACGAGGCTCCTCTCAATGATGGTGATTTTATACTAAATGAGAATTGAGGTTATCACGAATTGAGCAAATATTCAATCAAATAAAGTTTTAAGTTTTTATTTCTTCTCTTCTTTTAATTTTACTTATATTTGATAAATATGTTAAATTCTATATATGTAAAATAAATATAATTATACTTTTTTGGTTTCAAGTTTCACTTCTAGTTGATTGTTTCCTTGGCACGACCTCTGATTGTAAATTGTAATATCTAAAGAATAATAGATATTTATTATTCTTTTTATTAA
>JANITX010000187.1:339963-353529 GCA_027564395.1 Erythroxylum ulei | reverse complement strand
TTTATAAAGAGAGAGAAAAACAACAAAACAATGGAAGGAAAGCTTAACCAGGTTATCGGTGTTGATGTCACCTCCGAACTAGTATCAGGAAGCTAACTCCATGGGTCTCTCATGGTTGAGAGCTTTGCTCCTCATCTTCATTATAACTAAGAGCCCCATAAGAAAATGGATTTAGCCTCCATTGAAGAACAACTCCTTTGTTCTCTTCTAAAACCCACGCATCTTAAACCCTCGTTTTAACGTCTGCCTGTTATCTCTTGCTACCGTGCGTTTTGGTCTCATACCCAACATCTGTGTTTTGTTCTTGCACCCAACTTTTGCATGTTGTCGTTTCCCACTCCTTGTTTCCCAACTGCTATGTCGTTTCTCCTGTAGCGTTTCACTCCTATGTCTGCTACATTTTGCTTTTCTTTTCTTCTCATACTATATTATGTTTTGCTCCTAGTTGCTTCTTGCTTTTGTGCTGCATTTTGGCCTTGGCGTGCTTCCTATCTACTACAATGCTAGTTGTTGTGTTTTGCATTGCATGAAATACACATTGGTTGTATGAAAAGCCCAACATCTACTGTCGTTTAGCTCCATGTGATGTTACGGTTTCTTCATCTTGCATTACCGTTTTGTTCCTTTTCCAACTGCTTCTTGGTTGTCTTCCTTTGGTCTAAATTTTTTTTCTTCTTGCTCTAATTTTATTCTTCTTACTCTATCAAGACAAGTGAATATTAATATTAAAAAAATGGCCCAAATTTTGTGCTTTCGACTAACTTAAATTCTTTTCTTCCAAATATGAGTCAAAGTGAGTATCTTAAGCAATTTTGTGTCATTAATCGCTAAATGCTATGGCATAATTATACAATCAATTAAGCAAATGTCAATTTTCCCACACTTAGCTTTTGGTCGTCCTCAGGCAAAACATCAAAATTAAGCTCATAGACTAAAAACATTTACTCAATTCCCATATTTTCCAAGAATACATTATCATAAACAAAGATGAATGAATTAAAAAAATAGCAAGAACTTAACATTTCAAGCTTTTACTCATGATCTGTCAACATTCAATACCTTTAAAAATTGTGCAACCTAATGGTAGACTTGGAAAATGTGTTTAACTAAAATAAATCTATAGATACACCCAATACCAATCATGATCAAGACATTCCACAACTTTTCATATCATTTTATTTCTCCACCACTAATGTTCACATGTAAAATCATGGATCAAAGGAAAAGGTAAGGGTAGATGAATTTGGGTCAAGTGGCATGAAAGCCATTAAAGCTAGCGAAACAAAAGTAACACTCAATGTACATGAAGTGTAAAAACCAACATTCAATCACAATTATGTACATCAACTATAATGAATGAAAAAATGATGTTTCACAGCTCAAACTCAAACTCTCACACATAAACCACATGAAGCATAAATCACTCACAAAAGATAATTGTAACCACATGGAGTGATCATTAAAATCAACATACTCAATTAACCTATTCAATACAACTTTAGGAGGAAAGATTAATCATAAACAACTTTTCAACACATATAAACTTCCTCCTTGATACATTTATTTAAACATTTTTTCTTTTTCTTTCTTTCTTTCTTTCCTTTTCTTTTCTTTTCTTTTGCTTTTCTCTTTTCTTTATTTTCTTTTCTCCTATAAAAATTAAAAAAAAACTACATCAATATGGGAATTTCAATAATAAGACATAAAATAGCAGCCCAACATTATAACCAACCCACACATATACATCATACCACACCTAAAATTTTATACATCCACAAACTCAACAATCACAAATGCTTCATTAGCTTTTTAGCTTAGGAAGGACATTTGGTTATGTACACAAAGAAAGGTATAAAGCTCAAAGGAGCTTATCAAAAGGAAAATCATATAATGGGTAGACTATTTGGCTAATGTAGTTCAGAAAAACAAAGAATGCCCAATCATCTCCATGTTAATGCATGTTATAAAAAGTGGTATCGAATAGAAAATCAAAGCAAAATAAGGATGTATATGTCATGACGGTCACACATTATCAAAGGACAATGAGACTAATATGTATGTGCCAGTTTATTAAGACTCAAAATCTCACTGGCTTTGTCTACCACTAATCATTACTCTTTTGAAGATAATGCACATCGATCAATAACAAAAGTAAATAAATGCTCAAGTTTCCACGAAATTCTCTAGTCAATTCATTCTCTAATCATGACTATATAATCTTAGAAGCAATAGAAAATGAGTAAATACTTGTTTGTTTGTTTTATTCTCTCTCTCATTTTGATTGAAAACTTAAAACAAGCAAGAAATAAACCGACATAGAAACACATGTGCATATCTAACTTGTCATAACCCAGAACCACATTGGGCATATGACAACTGCTGCATACCTTGGCTAAGGATACTCACGATACCCTTAAGCCGACTATGCAAGGCTAACTAAATATCCTTTGAAAACATTTGGACAACATAATGACTGTATTTTGAGAATCCCAAAACTCAACTAAAATACCTATAAATCAGTTTTAAATGCACTTTTATATTCACATTTAAAACTTTACCACAACTTCTAGACTTTTAAGTCTACTCAAGAGCAATCTTAACAGCAGTATAAAGGTTCATACATAAGGTCATTTACAAACCACAAGACAGTCAAGAGTTAATTTACAAAATCATAAAGCATATCAATATAAACAACTTAATAAAAACAGTTCATGAGCCACTATATAATAAAAGTACAAAACAGAGGCTACCCATATGCGATAATGCCCCAAAAATGTCAAAAAACTGCACGATCCACTCAAAAATTCAAGCTCACCAAATTAACCTGTATGGTTAGAAAGCGGAAGGGGTGAGTACACTATTTACTCAGTGAGCAAGAAAAACATATATCGCAAATAGAATTCGATACATACCAAGACGGTCTAGATAACCTAAGGATAGGTTTTTCATGCTTCTAGCATGCACATAACCACCTATGAAGTGAACATACATGACATAAAAAAACATAGGCCTAACCTATGACTCAACATATACTAGTTAGGAACCACATAAGCCTAGCCTATTCATCACTTATCCAGTGAACATAGGTTCCAGTTTCAGTACACAAGAGTAGAAAAGCATCACATGTATAAATCAAATCTCATCGGGAAGCCAAATCTCAGAATAAGCCAAAATAGTTATGTGTGTCACCACTAGTCGGCCAAACTAGTGTGCACACCCACCGATTCCCAATGTTGGCTCGACTTTCATCTGCGGTGATTCTAGACTATAGTCGACAAGAGAGTCATGACCACCCTAAGTGATGACCTCATCGGTGACTACACCTCTATGTATGCAATCACTAGTAAGTCCCGTTGAAAGCTATCGATACGAGGACTCGACTTTTATGTAACAACGTTAAGGGTAAGGGGGTCGCTTAATCTGTTGTGCCTAGCACACGAATGGCCAATCGTTACCTCACCAATCATAAAAATCATATACAAATATTAAGTACTAAAATCAAGTAAGGCACCATGTTTTTATTTATCGGTCCAACTGATAAAATGGAACTTTCCTATGGCTTTAAGCTAAAAAAGAACACATACACGCAGCATACATGACTCGATTATGCATATGAAAGTTCCAAAATATTATTTCATGCAATAAAAGTCATCTTTTGCAGTCCTAGTGCAAAGTTGTTCAAAAATTTAGTTTCAAAAAATAAAACGTTGTCCTTTGTACTTTAAGTGCAGGTTTGTTGAAAACAATATCATTTCTCAAAATACATAATAAAAATATCAATTGCACTCTAAGTTCAAAGAGTTATTCAAAACAATGTCATTTATTAAATACATAAGTATACTAGCATCCGTTTAAGATTTAATTCTACTATGTATTACCTAGGTTCAAAATTCACATACAAGTCATCATGTATGTCTTGAGATGTCCCGATCCCATTTGAGAGATATGGTTTCCCTAACTCACCTCAAAAGAAGGTGTACACTCCCTTGTCTTTAATGATTCTCGGTATAAGTTCCTTAATCCACAGCTCCCGAGCCTTTATACATACAAATATACTATGTATTTACTACTCAAACATGTATCTCATATTCATACACGACCATATAAGTGTATAAAACACAATATCACTATCTTTAAGCTATAGGATTCGGCCATTAAGCTTCTCGCATGATTACTTCCCTTATTATTCACATAAGCTTTCTTTTGCATTTTCCAAGGCATTTAATGCCTGTGATCCAAGGCTTACAAATTTCAAAGCATAATTAAGCACATTTTTATCCAAGCACATTGGCCCTTTACTCATCAATCTAAGCAAAATTTATGTTTACTCTAAGTAAACATGAAAACCTCTTTCCAATGCACACAATCCTAAGTCAAGTTCACTTAGGCATTTTGTCAAACACCTAATGTGAAGGACTTTCAAGTCATATTTTTAAGACTTTATCATAGTAATTCATGCTTCTATCTTTTTATATAACAAGTACTTCCAAACAACAACACATTTCACCACTCCATTCAATCTAATTCCCCTCATTTAAGACATATTCATCATAATTATACAACTTATTACATCAGTCCATTTCTTCCCCCATCATTTCGGCCAAGCCTTATGCAATATACATATTCTTCATTTTTCATCATCAATTCACATTATGCAGACACAATTAACACCATAGAATCCATTTAAACCATCAATTTCAAAAGATATTCAAAATTTCACAAACTTTCACCAAAGAGAGGGCATCTCGATTTTGGCTTAAGGAGACTTCTCCTTGACTCATTTCACTCATCTAAAACATGTATCATGCATATTCAAGCATAGAGAACGTCATATCTTAACACCAAACTCAAAATCATAATGTAGAGAGAGATGAGACAAAATTTACCTAAACTTTCCTATGGTGAAATCTTAAAATCCTTTGAGAATTTCTCAAATATAATGATAGATTTGAGTTCCTTGATCTCAAATTAAATAAGAACACCTTGGTTTGGATTGGAGAATTTAAAAAAAATGGTAGAAATTTGGTGATGGCCTAATAGTGTTCTTCTCCTCCTCTCTCCTCCTTTCTTCTCCTTTCTTTCAATTAAAACAAAGTGTTTCTAATCTTTAATGGTTGGGTGCATGGCCATACAAGGAAGAAGGGTCTAGAATGTTGACTCTTCTTTGACCAAACATGGTGAAATTATTTATTTGCCCTTAACTTATGTGAAATTACCATTATACCCTCCAAAATTTTCCTTAATTTGCAATTAATCCCAAAAATTGAGAATGGCCAAAAAATTTATTTTCATTTTGGTCCTCGAATTTATGAAAATTATAATTAAGCCCCTTAACTTTATAAAATTACATTTAAGTCCCTTAACTTTTAACAATTTGCAAATAAGGCCTTATGTACATCAACTTTTCCAATTAAGCTTTCTAAGTGTCCCATAAGTCTATAAATCATGTCTAATCCCCTCTAAGGCATTAGAACACATTTAACTCGGCCACCATGGCCATAGCCATCCAATGGACTTGCTTTTACACACATTTTTTTCTTTTGGCAAGTAATATATAGGGAAAAAGTCCAATTATGTCCTTCAACCTTGATGTTAGGAATATATTGGTTCCTAAAATTTAATTAATCTTAAATTTGTTTAAAATTTCTTATTCGACCCTTAATTTATCACCAAGTAAAATGTGGTGTGCGCTCTCTTGCTTACGTGGTGTGAGTTTGCTTAAAAGGGAGATCAACAAAAATATTTTAGTATTTTAACAAGTAAAATCAACAAACACCATCTTATTCCTTCAATTTTTTTTCATAGTTTTGTTTTCAAGTTTTCTGTCTCTCTCTCTACTTTTCTTAGTTTGCTAATTTCTTCTCTTGCTCTCTCTCCACTTTCCATTGACTTCCTCTTAGTTAACAAAAGTAAGCTCTATATGAGTTAGGTGATAAACTATTGATTCTATTGTAATTATTACTTTATTCAAATTTGGATTTAAGTGATGATTGTTCTTTTCATAACAATATATGCATAGTTGGTATTCTGTCTCTTTAAATCAATACAAAATTGGTGTAGATTTATAATGATATATAGTGGTTAGTAGAATTTTTTCGTTGATCTTCTTTAATTATCTTTTTGTTCTTCAACTCTTATCGTTTGTTGGCTTTAATTGTATTATTGAATGACTTGCTATCCTTTTCAATAATACTGTAATGCCTTTGCTTCTTTATAATCTTCTTAAGCTAGCTACAATCTTTGTAAAGTCTGTGCCTTAATTCTTATCGTAACTCATTGAAGTTTTTGTGTGAAATTACACGCTTTACTACAAGCACACCCTATCATCATTCTCATTTAATACCATAATATTTTCTTCATTGTAGCCTTTATCATTCACATAACTTATTCCCAGAACAACCAATTCATCTTGTGTAATTATTGTCTTCTTCTTCACTATTCTTTAGAACCATATTACTATGACTATCACCCATATTACCATCAACATCATCAAGACTATATGCTTTTGATGCTTTTTTTTTTTTGGCATTATACTCACTCTCAAAATCTACCCTTTTCATGTCTTCAGGGATGCTTGTAGAACACTTTATCCAACCTATCATACTAATTGTGTTTTGTAGCTTTTATGATACTAAATTTAATAACACTTGTTTGGATCATGCTTTCAACTAAAATTTTGCTACCTCTAGCATACTTAAATGAGTTATATCTATCAATTTCTCCTTTATAGTAGAAAAAGAATATCCTTTTTAATAGGATTCCACATCCTAATGAAACAAGAACTTAATATTAATAATATATTAAAAGTGTCACACAACAAGACATATAGATAACAATATCAATTGAGTGCACTACAATAATTAATTAAAAGACATCAATATCATTTCAATGTAAAATGCAACATATGTTCTAGCCTTTTCAATGATAAATGCACTCCAATTGCTTGTTTTTCTTCTTTTCTATTCCTTGAAATACATATGTTAATGCCCTTATATTCTTTCAAAACCCACAAAAAAGTGAAAAATTTGCCATAAACTTTTGGTTATCTAGGAATCTTGAGTGTGTTCATTTTCATTAAAGGAAGGTTTACTTGGTGAAGAGTCTCTAAATATGTAAAAATACATGTGTCTTATTTACTAGATAGTTTGATGGACTTGATGCCTACCCTTGCATCAATTTTTGGAATTCAAATTTTATTTAAGTTTATATTAATTTTTTGGGGAATACCAAACTAAAGTAAGTTCCATATAAAATTTTCTATGTATTTAACAATTCTTATACTAGGCCAAAGTAAGTTGCTTAGAAATTTAGGTTTATGAACTAAATCTTCCTTCAGTTTACTTGATAAATGGAAGAATTATTGAACGTAAATGTTATTGTAGTGAGCGGAAGCCTAAGTATTATATATGTAGCTTTATTATATTAAACCTAGTGAGCCTTAAGATATTAGTCTTTAGCTTGTCATTGCCTGCAGAAATGAAAAGTTGCATTTTATTAATAACAATACGTAGTAGTTTTTAAAGCTTCTTAAGAGCCTCTGTGAACATTTAACTGAGTTCAATTCTTCAAGATAAAAGAGAAGCAGATCATAATCAAAGACAACTTGGTTTTGGAGCATTTCAAGTGATAACTGAATTAGGATGCTTTGGCATTGTTTCAATTCATCTGTGCACTTGTTGATATCTTTGACAATGTCACTGACATTGGTGGCATTAGAAAGCTTTCAATAAGTCTTTGATAATTCTTAGGTTTGAAATGAGGTAGATAGCCCCTCTTCTTTATTTTATAGCCTTTAAAAAAACCTAGAAGGTGTAATAATTGGCAAACTGGTTGGGTCCTTAATGAATGTGTATTGTGTTACATCACTAGAGCCTATCTAAATTTCTTTGTATGAAACCTTTACATGATTGAACAATATTCTAAGTGAACGGACGACCAGTGAAATGTTGATGAATAAAACGTTATAACTATGTTAATAGAAATTTGTAAATTATTTAAGAAACTTGCTATACTAATCAATTTAAGAATAAGTTTAAATAGTAATTTAAATAAATTTTATGGAAGAAAATCAATCTTAGTTTGGAAAATTATCAAACAGTAATTATTTACATATAATAAAAATTGTATCTAAAAGAAAATAGATAGTTCTCTAACTAATTAACTAAATAACTAACTAACTGCTACGCTAACTAATTAAATGTTATAAATACAAAATCATAAATTAAAACTAACTACGAATTGAAGAACGAGGAGCAACATGACCTTATTGATAATACCCCTCCTTCTCAAGTTGGTGAAAAAACAAAAACTTGCACGTTTAACTTGAAAAAAAAGACATTAATAAATTTTACAATTTGGTGTATGGAAGCAATAAGTAATAATTTAATGTCACTTTCTTAAACTATTTTTTTTCAAGTTGAATGCGCAATTTTTTGTTTTTTCACCAACTTGAGAAGGAGGGGGTATTATCTATAAGTTGATATTGCTCCTCGTTCTTGAATTACTAGTTATGTGCATTATTGACTAATTATTAGATTAATATGATATTTTTTTGAAAATCATAAGCAAGTAAAAAAAATCATTGTATTATATTTCACAAGTAACATCAACATGATATGGTATTTTGCTTTTGAGGTAAATTTTAAACATAGTAAATCACTTTTCTATTGTTACAATATAAGAGATTTAAAAAAAAACCTGTTCATAATGGATTTTGTTGGTCCTTAGATGGCATGCGAGATGAGGATGAATTGTGCATTTATTTTTATCTATTTATAAATTATTGAATAATTTGTGTATTCTAATAAATTATTTTATCAAATTTGAAAATGGTAATAAGAAAGCAATAATAATAATAAATAAATAAAAAGAGTAGAGAAAAAGAGATAAAATCAATTTATAGTAGTTTAACTAAAGAGCCATTAACCTACATCTACTCTTTAAGTTCTATTTGAAGTTTTCATGCTAGAATTTAACATCATATGCTTATGTACTGACGTAGAGTAATGATTCATCATGATAAGCATAATTTTCCTTTATAGAACAAATGTATTGGCATTGTATAGTGCACTTCTATAAGTGAACCCAATTTCTTGCCTATTATTTAAACTCTTTTAAGATCCAAGTATGTTGTTCAATTTTCCATTACCTATAGTGAATCTAGATAAAGATTTTTTTTAGGACATTGATCACTTTTCTTCAATGTCACATTCATATGCAACAAATTATGCTTATTAACATTGTCAATAACCACACTATTAGATTTTATCATATCATACATATAATTTCTTCCTTTAAAATCTTTTTATTCTTGGAAGATAATTCTTTCCTTTTCAGCTGCATGACCTCTATGCATTCAAATAACTTATCATATGAAATATCAACATCACAATCATCACTATAATAATAAGAATTTAAGGAAGAGGGTACCTTATTGTTAGCTCAAGGTTTATATTAATTATTTTGATGATAACGATATAATATTTCAAAATTCAAATTGGATTTATTTCTTTGTATAGATAATGGTGTTTCTTTTTAAAAGGAAATAAAATCATAGGAAAATTACTTCCTTTCTGGTAAGAGCTTTCTTAGTAAACTTTCCTTATTAACATCTGGGATGATCTTACCTTTTCGATCAATTAGCTTTGAAAATTTTTGTTCTAGCAAAGATGATATTGAAAATCCAAAGTCAACTCAACATTAAGATGAAGCAACGGCTAGTTGAAGAAATTGACTATTTAAAGAAGAGCAACAACATTTATGAAGTAACGAATATACACAGACTTTTGAAATATTTGATCAACATCTATATTCTTGAGAGTCATATAATTCTTATTGTGCTTTAGAAACTGAAATCACTCTATCAAGAGAGAAATTGTTATTTGAGAACTTACTTTTGATTTTACATTTTAATTTTCTGTGAATTTTTAGAAGCTTGTTATACATTTCAAGTGTGGAAGGTTAGAGAACTTTGAAAAATATGTACTTAGGAGCTTAGAGAGGCTTGTCAAATTTAATACTCGGATTCTTATAGTAAAACACTCAAGTTGGATACTTGTAGAATGGACATAAGCTTAAGTTGTTAGTCAAACCAGTTTAACGACTGCGTTCTTCCTCTCTCTCTTTAACTTTTAAATTTTCGCATTATATTGTGTGTGTGTTCTTTTTAGTAAGAGGCTCCTTCACTTTTATAAGAGACTCCTTTTGTTTTGAACTTAAAGAGGTTTCTTTCAGTTTTAACTAGTGCCTACTGTTTATAAATTGTTTTAACAGGATTTATCATTCAGTAGGCTTCTTTTGTTTAAGCAGGGTTCTATCCCACAAAAGGCACCTATCGCCTAATAGACTCCTGTCATTTAAAAAGCTTTATCATCTGATAGGCTCCTACTGTTTTTATTCGTTAACTATGATCTGTTTATTATACAAATTAAAAGAACTTGAGAAATTTTTTTATTACACACAATTCACCCCCCCCTCTTACGTGTGTGTGTTTTTTTTATCATTTGGTATCAGAGCGAGGTTTAACATCTATTGTGTTCTACAACACGTGATACATCATGACAAACAACTTAAAAAGCCTTAAAGGACAATCTGTCTCAAAGCCTCCTTACTTCAATGGAAACAACTACTCTTATTGGAAAGAGAGAATGACCATCTATCTTGAATCGGTGGATATCAAAATCTGGCAAGCTATCAAAGCTAGAGCTACACCTCCTGGTACTAACAACGTAGAAGTGTAGATTAATGCTGATAGAAGAAAAGCACAACTGAATGCCAAAGCAAGACATCATCTGATCTGTGAACTATCTCTAGAAGAGTATGAAAAGATATCGTACTGTTCTACAACAAAAGAAATGTCAGATAAGCTTCAAGTTACTTTTGAAGCAACGAATGAGGTAAAGAAACATAGAATAAGTCTTTTAGTGCATTAATACAAGACTATTTGCATGAAACAAGGAGAAACAATAGATGAATTCTTAGGACGTTTCAACAATGTCATCACTACCTTGAAAAGCTTGGGCAAGATATATCCAAATGACGAGCTGGTAATAAAATTTCTAAGATCATTACCAAAGGAATGGAGACCTAAAGTAACAGCTTTAGAAATCGCAAAAGATCTCGATATAAACTCACTTGATTGGTTAAGAGGAAACTTAATGATTCATAAAGCCGAGCTTAGGCAAGATGAAGGATCCTCATACAAAAGAGGAATGACATTAAAAGCAGTTGATGAATCAAATCCATCAAATGATGACAAAAGTGATATTGACTTGTAAATAGATGGAGATGAATTCAACTTAATGGTCAAAAAATATGCTCACTACTACAAAAAGAAGCTCATGAAGAAAAGAGAAGGAAACAAGAAAACTGGAAACAACATCAAAAGGCAGCAGCAGTAATAACAATACACAAAATAATCAAATCATATGTTATCACTATAAGAAGCCTGGATACACAAGACCAAAATGTCTTCTTCTTCAAAAGGACTAGAAAGAAAACATAAAACCCAAAAAACATGTCATGATTGCAGTTTGGTTAGATGAGGATTTTGATAACTTTGAAGAAGAAGAGTCTGAGGAAGTTAGCAATGTTTGCTTTATGGCCAAGTTAAGAGATGATGAGTTATATTATTCTGAATTTGATATTGAAATTAATGAATTGAGAGATGCATATCATGACTTATATAATCAGTACAAAAAATTAATAGTGTAGTATTTCAAAAGGTTGAGAAGTCAAAAAATAATAATGAATCTTTAACGAATAAGAATAAATTATTAGAATCGGAAAACACAAATTTATTGTCTAAAGTCACTTCTCTTGAAAATGATAATAAACAAATAGTTTTTGAAAAAGAATGCTTGGAACAAAAAATAATTCAATTAAAAAAATCATTACTTGAAAATGGCTCTGCTAAGATAAAACAATTAGAATAGAAAGTTACTGCTTTAAAACTCGAACAAGAAAAATATGCTAAGAAAATTGTTTCATTTGAAAAAGATCTTGCTAATTTTATTAATGGAAGAAACAATCATGATGCATTACTTGGGAGTGGCAAATGTATTTTTGTTAAGGTCGGAATAGGATATAATGGAAACAACAATATCAGGCCCTACAAAAACTTCTTTGTTAAACCCAACAATAGCTATAGTCAAAACAATAGGAACCTAGTAAGTGACAAAAATCATAACAACTATCATTCATCTGTTTTTTACGATTATTGTGGTAGAGAAGGTTATATTAGTCACTCTTGTTACTTTTGGAAAATGAAAAAATAATCTCAAATGTGTGTTTAGAGACTGAAAGGTCAAACTACTAACATGAAATGACCTAGAAAGATTTGAGTACCTAAAATGAGATAATACACTCTGTAGATATGCTTCAAAATGGAGACAAAGGAAAATGAATGGATAGTTTATAACGATTGTTCGAGACACATGACAAGTGAAATATCGCATTTCAATTATATTAAAGGGAAAGATGGAGGCAATGTTGTCTTTGCTGATAAAAACAATGCAAAGGTTACTGTAATTGGTAAAATTGGTGATTCTAACTTTGCTTCTATTGATAATGTTATTTTTGTTGATGGATTGAAGCATAACTTGTTTAGCACAAGTCAATTATGTGATAAAGGTTATAGAGTTAGTTTCTATGCAGCATATTGTGAAATAATTGACAAGCTTAATAATAATATTGTATTCATTGGTCCTAGAAATTAGAACATATATTGTGCTCAATTGGAAGATATATCTTCTCAAAGTGACAAGTGTTTTGTCTAAATAGAAAAGGATTCACTTATCTGGCACAGAAGATTTGGACACGCTAGTATGAGAATTTTATCAGAATTGTCCAAAAAGTAGTTAGTAAGAAGACTATCGAATTTGAAATTTGAGAGCAATCAGGTTTGTGAAGCATGTTTAAAAGGAAAACAAATCAGAAGCAGTTTCCCTCCTAAAAATATTGTGACTACTAACCAACCTCTTGAACTCGTACATATGGATTTATTTGGTCCTACTAGGACTCAAATTTTTGGTGGCAAACATTACGGTTTTATTATAATTGATGATTTTTCCAGATTTACATGGGTTTATTTTCTATAAAAAAAGATGATATTTTTGAAGTCTTTAAGAAGTTTTGCAAGAAAATTCAAACTGAAAAAGGGTACTGCATTACATCAATTCGAAGAGATCATAGAGGAGAGTTTGATAACAAAAAAATTTGAAGACTTCTGCAATGAAAATGGTATAACTCACAACTTCTCATGCCCAAGGACTCCTCAGCAAAATGGAGTTGTTGAGAGAAAGAACAGGATTCTCGTAGATAAGGACAAAACAATGCTATGCAAAAGTGGTTTATATAACACCCACATACCCCTTGGAAGGATATTACGAGTGCCACACACACAGAACATACAGAATACAAAACATTTCATGAAAACATAGCATTAAAAAATAAACATTCCAAAATGTACGCAACATTTCATGTAACATCTCACCCCCTACTGGAAGGGTAAAATAGTCAAATTTGGCATAGGATGAAATGGATCGGACTGATTTAGGACTGTTCATG
>JANITX010000187.1:261541-275692 GCA_027564395.1 Erythroxylum ulei | reverse complement strand
TTCATACTTTTCATTCATTACAAGGAATCATACCATATTTTCTCATTAAATTTCATTTAATAATTTCTAATTTCCAATAAAAGTTCAGGGTCCAACATTACATTCGGTGATGGGAAGAAAGCAACAATGATTGGTGAAGGAACTCTTTGCGTGAATGGATTGCCTCATTTCAAAAATGTGCTTCATGTGGATGGTTTAAAAGCTAACTTGGTGAATATTAGTTAGCATTGTGATGATGGACTATTAGTTAAGTTCACTATTAATGAACACAAGGTGTTAAACCAATAAGTAGATTGTAAGTGGAAGAAGATCAGTGGATAATTGCTACATGTTGGAAGATTATAAAGTTCCTCAAGATGTTTTTATTATCAAGTGTGATAATAAGAGCGCCATAAATATCTCCAAAAACTAAGTTCAACATTCAAGAACCAAACATATTGATTTGAAGTATCATTTTATTTTAGAGTTAGTGGGGACTAAAGTTGCAATTCTTTCTTATGTAACAACTGAGAAGCAACTGATCGATATTTTTATAAAACCTCTTGATGTCATCAGGTTTGAATCTCTTCTTGGGGCACTGAGACTATATGCTTTACAACTTTGAAGCTTATTAAAGTAAGTAAGAGAAAAAAAGTGTTGGATGATATTGTTTTATACTTTTATATCGTTTATGCGAGGAGGAGATTTATTAAATTTGATCATATTTCGTTGAATGCATTTTTAGGGTTTGTGAATTTAATTGGGGAATAGTCTTATAAGGATGGATTTGAAGTGAGTAGTGATACATTGATACTTATTCCTTTTTATTTGTTGAGATTGATAGCATTGAAAGTATTTTTCATGCGAAAACAACAAGTTCTTCGTTACACTTCTTCAAATGATTCTTAGCTTCTTTTGGGATTGATTTGCCCCAAGGGGGTATGATTGTGGTTTTATATTTTATTATGATCATTTATTTCAGGGGGAGTTTCCATTTCTCTTGTTTAGGGGGAGATTTTAATGTGACAAATAATGCCAAAAGGAGATAATTATTAAAATATTTTAAGCAGAAGATTTATTGGAGATTTATTGATTTTTGACAGCTGTGTTTTTGTATATTTGTGCGAAAAAAATAAGCACCTATTGATCAATTTTTGTAGTTTCGTTTCTTTGTGCTTTCATGAAAAATTACATGATTTATCTGTTGATTTTTGCAGTTTGCATTTTTGGACATGTTGGATGCATTTTCTCATTAGAATAAATGGCATTTTCTCTTAATTTCTGGATTAATTGTTGGACTTTATATATATTTTTCCTGCTCAATTGTTTAGTTTATCAAAAATTATATTTATAGTTGTTCATGTTTAATTTGTAGGAAATGCACTTGATTTTATTTGTACGGAATGCACTGTAGCGATTTTGAGTGATTTTTTTTGAAACACTTGCAAAAGTCACAAAACTCTCCTAATACTTACTAAGAGGAATCATGCTCTTGGATGTATATGCAAGCATTAGAGGTGGACATGTGCTCTTCACGTGGTCACTTAAGTAACCTCTTAATAACTGCTGCGTTTTGGTGTAGGCTATGTGTTGAATTAATTGACTTCTCTTTTATTGTAAACGGCTGCGTCTTGATGGTGTTGGATGGTTTTTGTCTTGTAGTATGCAGCGTGACTTTCTGATTAGTGAGGCATCTGATGCATGAAACGACTGTGTGTTGATTCCCTTTTTTTCTTTGGCTTTAATGAATCACGTGGAGTTATCTAATGCAAGTCAATTCATCTTTTCTCACAAGCAAAGGGAGGAGCACTATAACGACACAGCTGGCTAGAGAAAAGACCACACCACGCACATAGCAAACACCAAAAACGCTGACCCACCACCGAGAACCACAGCACAAGGAGCACCAGGAAAAGAAAAGATAACGCAGAGCTAGGGACATCACCCATGCAGATGCACCATGCCAAGAGACCTACAAAAGCAGACACACCATGCCAAACCAGAAGGAGGATAGTTGGAAAGAGCAAAGAGGAAGGACGCCCATGCAGGAATACCAGCTCCTCACGCACTATACAGGAGAATAAAATAACATGAGGGGGGTGTGCGTGGACTGGGGAGTAATGTTTAGGGGGTTTTTAATTAGTGCTGGTGGTGGCATTAAAAAAACAAGTTGAAGTTGGTGATTGGAAAGGGAGGAGAACGTTGGCAGCTGGTGGTGTGCGTGAACTGAAGAGAGAGTTATAGAGATACACAAAAAACAGAAAAAGACACTGGCCAAAGAGGGGAGCTACAATGGAAAAACGAAAATCACGCTACAGTAGCAAACCACACAGGCACCAAGTTACAAGGGGAGTTTTAGTTTTGGGAGGTTTTTAATTAAGCAGAGGACAACCACTTGAAACGCCAACACTCCAAAAATGAAAATAAGTTTTACTTGGAGGAGACACGCAAGAGACTGACCAACGAGACCACGCAGACAAGAAGAGAGGAGCTACATCTGGACAGTAGAGACAGACCACGCAGACAAGAAGAAAGGAGCTCCAGCAAACGCACAACAGGGAGTAGAAAAGAGGGTAACCCAACAAAAAAAGGGGATCTCAAAACTCATTCGTTATCTGTTTTATTATCTGATTTCTCCTAATGCTGTTTGCCAACTTTAATTTCTGTGGTCTTCATTTTATTTTGATTGAGTAGCTTCCTCAAGCTTCACGGTTGGGAAAAGCTTTTAGCTAATTTTCCGTGGATTGAATTTCGGTTGATTTATGAGTATGGATTTATGGGTTTGATTTTTCTGTTTTGATATTAATTTTGCTAGTATTGTGTTTGGCCAACCATTACTTAGCATCAGTTGTTAATTGAAGAACCGATAGGTGAAAATTAATAACGGAACTCCAAAACAATGAACTTATAAATTTCAGATTTAGACATAAACTGAATTTATGAGAGAGAAAAAACCAGGTTAGCAAAGAACTTAATGGGTTATGCTTGATTGCTAGTTTACGATAGTAAATTAGGATTATTGCGTAACACTCCTTTGATACCTTGAAAAAGGATCTAAGAAACTCTAGGCTCAACCTTCTATCAACCAAAATTCGCCTCATAAATTGACCCAGGTAAAGTCCATAGAAAACGCTAAAAGTGGAACCATCCTTGAAGCTTACCATATTCGATTCGAGTAACCCCTAGAAATATTCGCAAATTTTCTTTACCTTTGATTTTGTTATTTTTGCTAGTTAATTTCTTATTTTAATTCCCCATTCTTACACAATCGCTTAGTCCAATTAATTGAGTGATCCAAGCCTAGTACTTACACAATTACTCCCTATTGGACGATATTATACTGTACTACTTGAGACCCATGAACTTGCGGAATCACATCATCAATCTGGAGATGTTTGAAAGTGGATCTATCACAGATCATATTAATGAATTTAATATGATTATCAGTCAATTAAGCTCTATTGATATTAATTTTTATGATGAGATTAGAGCTTTAATTTTGATATCGTCTTTACCCGAGTCATAGGATACTGTTGTTTCCGCAATTAGCAGTTCGCGTGGGTCTGAGAAGCTAAAGTTTGATGAAGTCGGAGATTTTGTCTTGAGCGAGAGCATTCGCAAAAGGAAAATCGGGGATTTGTCTGGTAATGCACTTAGTGTCAAGGGAAGGGGTAGGAGAAAGTTGAAGGGAGGCTATAGTAAACATAATCGATTGAAATTAAAAGGGCAGGAAAAATCTAAAGGTAGAAACGAGATCTTTTGTTGGGACTGTAGTGAAAAAGCGCACTTCAAGAAGGACTGCCCTAAACCTAAGAAGAAGAAAGGCCAGAAAAACAATAAGCCTCATGAAGATGATGATTCTGTATGTTTTGTGGAAGACATGGATAACGCCTTAATTCTTAGTGTGGACAGTCCGGTTGACTTTTGGATACTTGATTCTAGTGCATCATTCCATTCTTCTCCAAGTAGAGAGTTATTCCATAATTTTAAGTCCGAAAATTTTAGGAAGGTGTATCTTGCTGATAATAAAGCCTTGGAGATTGCAGGAAAGGGGGATGTGTATATTCAGACCTCAGAATGAGGTAAATGGAAGCTGCAGGATCTCAGATATATTCCTGACCTAAAGAAGAATCTAATTTATATTGGTCAGTTGGACAGTACAGGTTACAGGGCAATGTTCGGGGAGAGTTCCTAGAAAATTGTGAAGGGAGTTATAGTCATAGCACGGGCACAAAGTCTGGAACTTTATACAGTTCCACAGGGTGTTCAAATATGGTTGCTGTAGTCGATAGTGCTTCAAGCTCGAGTCTATGGCACAACAGATTAGGACACATGAGTCAGAAGGGGATGAAGATGCTAGCTTTAAATGGGTATCTTAAGGTTTGAAATGTGTTGATATGGGTTTTTGTGAGACTTGTGTTCTGAGAAAGAAGAAACGGGTCAGTTTCACAAAGGCTAGCAGAGAACTAAAAGCAGAATAGTTAAAACAAGTGGGTCTACAGGCTTGCTTCCACTTGATTGAATCCTTCACCTACAAAGCCTCATCAAAGGATTATGGTTCCCCTCCATTAGTCAACAACAAATAATACAAGGATTGTGAATACCTTTCTGGTGACCTGATAACTCTAGTAGATCTCCTCAACATTGGCTCAGGCGTGACCAGTTGCTGTTCTAGTTCTACAACAGTATTTTGTGGATTTTCCTGCAACTCAACCTCAACTCCCACTTCTTCTGCATCTTTAGATAGCACGCCAAAGTTGTCCTTATATAGGACATTCTCATCAAATGTCACATCACAGTGTTTTAAGATCTTCTTATTCTTATCATCCTAAAATCTGTATCCAAACTAATCCGAACCATACCCAATGAAATAGCACTTCAAATCCTTTGCATCAAGCTTGTCTCTCTTCTCTGGATCAACAAGAACATAGGCAGCACACCCAAAAGTTTGCAAGTGAGTAAACATGATCTCCTTACCTGACCAAACCTCTTCTGGCATCTTGAAACCCAAAGGAACTGAAGGTCCTCTATTTATCAAATATGTTGTCGTGCTCACTGCATTTGCCTAAAATGATTTTAGCAGCCCAACATGTAGTATCATGCTTCTTACTCACTCAATCAACATTCCATTCATTCTTTCGGTAATCCCATTTTGTTTTGCCTTACTTGGAACTATCCTGATGCACCTGATTCCCTCATTAGCATAGAGCTTCTTGAATTCTGTAGAATCATACTCTCCACCATTATCAAACCTTAGACATTTGATCTTCAACCCAGTCTGATTTTAACTATTGGGAGTTAACTGAGTTGCCCGGAAAGAAGAAAGCTCTGTTGAACAAGTGGGTCTATAGGATCAATAATGAAACCGATGTACAGTTAAGTTTAAGGCTCGATTGGTAGTTAAGGGATATTCACAAAGGAAAGGTATTGACTACACTGAAATATTCTCTCCTGTTGTGAAGCTAACGACAATCAGAATTTTGCTTAGTATTGTTGCAGTAAAGGACTTGTACCTTGAGCAAATGGATGTAAAAACAACATTTTTACATGGAAATCTGGAGGAAGAAATCTACATGCAGCAACCTGAGGGATATGAGGTTCCTGGTAAGGAACACATGGTGTGTAAGCTCAAGAGGAGTTTGTATGGATTGAAGCAGGTTCTAAAACAGTGGTACAAGAAGTTTGACTCCTTCATGTTCAGAAACAGTCTTCATGGGAGTGAAAAGGATTAGTGTTGTTACATTAAGAAGTTTACTGACTCCTTTGTTATTTTACTCTTGTATGTGGATGATATGTTGATTGTAGGTTCAAGTATGGAGGAGATAAATAATCTTAAAGGGAGACTGCCATTAGAGTTTGAGATGAAAGATTTGGGTGTAGCGAAGCAGATTCTAGGGATGAGGATTTCCCGAGACCGATCTCCTAGAATTCTAAATCTGTCCCAGGAGTAATACATTGAGAAGGTATTGTCCAAATTCAAAGTTGATGATGATAAACCTAGGAGCACACCTTAACCATCTCAAATTGTCGAAGGAGCAATCACCCAAGAAAGCTGGGGAACGTGAGCACATGGCAAAAGTGCCTTATGCTTTTACAATTAGGAGTTTGATGTATGTTATGGTCTGCACTAGGCCTAATATAGCACGTGCAGTGGAAGTTGTGAGTAGATACATGTCAGATCCAGGGAAAGAGCATTGGGAAGCTATGAAGTGGCTTCTAAGATACTTGAAAGGAACAGTTAGCACTTCACTTTGTTATGGGAATGGCAAGGTAGTGCTAGAGGGTTTTATTAATGCTAATCTTAGTGGAGATGTGGATTCAAGCAAGAGTACATCCGGGTATGTCTACACTATAGATGGGACCCTAGTGAGCTGGATGTCTAAACTTCAGAAGTGTGTCTCTATGTCATCTACAGAGGCTGAATATGTTGCAATAGCTGAAGCTGGTAAGGAGATGATATAGTTGACTGATTACTTGGAAGAGTTGGGCAAGAAGTAGCATGACAAGGTTCTTTTCACTAATAGTCAGAGTGCCATACAGTTGGTGAAGAACCCAGTGTATCATTTTAGAACTAAACACATCCGGCACAGGTACCATTTCACTCATAATCTGGTGGAAGAAGGTGAGATGTGTTTGAAGAAGATTCATGGTTTTAAGAATCCAACAGACATGTCGACTAAAGGTGTTGATGCTGGGAAACTGAGGTTATGCAAGGTCTTAGTTTGTCATCTACCATAGCGTGGGAGATGTTAAGGCTAGGTGAGTTTGTTGGGTACATTTTCATGGAGAATGAAGATGGTTGGGTTGACTGGATCAATCTCCAAGTGGGAGAATTATTGAGCTATGGAGCCTGATAAAATATTCTAGACTTTACACCAGGCCCACGATATGTCTTTTGTATTCTCCTAGGCATATAAACACATTATATTCCCCTAGTATATCTGTTGTTGAAAACATTCACAGTGAAATAAAACCCTAGCCGCCGTGGACGTAGCCAAACATTGGTGGACCACGTAAATCTGTGTGTATGTTTATTTTCTACACTTGTTCTTTGATTGTTGTGATTGATTGTCTTAACAGTATCAATCAAATTTTATTCTTCCGAGGTTGAACGTAAATGAGAGACTCTCACTGATATCAAATTAGTTCTTGAACACCAAATTAATTTAGATGAATTTCAACAGTATCGGGCAAATGTTTTATTATCTAAGAGGATGTTACTGCAAGTTGTGTTGCTACTAGAACATTATGATGCTGAATTTGTAAAAGAATTTTACTACAATTTAACTAGTGATTAATTGACTGATATATCTTTGAGTTATAAATTGGTGTATATATGAGGTAGTCTGATATAATTTGATGCTGATAGACTGAATATTTTATGAGGTTTGATAATCTGATTGGAGATTTAATTTATGATGATAATTGGACTATTTTGAATTATCTGATAGCTACTATGTTAATCGGAAGAAAGTTAACTACTTGGCCACTAGTTCGGTGCTACGTCCTTTATGCTGACACAAAAGTATTTTATGATTTATAAGTTGGTTTTAGCTAACTGGATGCCCAGTACGCATATTGTTTCAGTTTTTCTAACGTATGTTAAATTGGTCTGTGCCATTAGTACCAAGGTGAATTTCAATTTGGGGCGACTTATAATTGAAGCTATGTTGGCTATTAGAGGCAAGTCACATTCCTTGCTTTACTTTCCTTGTTTGGTTTCTCAATTTTTATATGCAAATGGTGTCCCTCAGTTGGAGACAAGTATACTTGAACCAGTCACTTTGATGAGCATCTCACCTGTAATTTTCAAGCAACCACGAGTTGTGGATTTGCCCTACACTTCACCTGGTCCTTCAGATGCTTCGAGAACCTCTCTAACAATCCTTTTGTAGCTTTGTTTACTAAAATTGAACAAATTGAAGGAATTTTTCAAGTTGGTCTTGATGCTCTTTGTCAACTAAAGTAGTGGGTTCTTTGATTCTCCAATGCTTCTTAACTTTTCCTTTTGGCATCTTTTGCCCCAAATGGGGAGATGACTTGCATTTGTATGGGTTTGTATTTTGTTATTTTGAGCTGTTTGTGAACGCGTTGGTTGCATGTGAATGTTGGATATTTTTGTCCATGCTTGGAATGTTGGATATTTTTGTCCATGCTTGGACCTTGGATTGAGGGGGGTATTGTGACTTCAATACTTATATATTCGATTATGTTATTCAGGGGGAGTTTCTTATTTGTGACAAAAATACCAAAAAGGGGGAGATTGTTAAGATATTTGTTATATTTATCATTATTTAATTTTGGTATTTTTTATTATTGGATCTTCAAGATAATGATTAAAATCCAAATTAAGATGAATTTTAAATAAGTAATACTTCTTATTTGATTTGGATTCTTGGATAAGACTTGAAGTAATATAGAAGTTTATCATTATTGGGAGTGTATAAAGATCACGTTGGTTTATTGAAGAATATTGTAAGATTTCTTTAGATGTCCTTACGTGCATGACCTATCTTCTGGACTCCTTATATGAGTGGCTTTGTGATTGCTGAAGTTAGTGTGGCGTGTGTGCATGACCCCTCATCTGGAATAGGAGTGCGTGTGTACCATGTTGTCGTAGGCTAAAAGACAGTGTTAGTGAGATGCATATTTGGTGTGGTGTGTACGTGACTCCTTCTTTGCCTCATTTTGGGTTATTCCTTGTCTAATTCTAGGTTAGTTGTAGGAGAATGAGCAGATCACGTTGTAGTGGAGTGCAGAATATTGCAAGGTTGAGGCAAATTGGGTAAGTGCGACTCAATGGATGCGTGACTTCTTGGCTGCATCGTTTTTAGTTAGCTGCATGTGGTGTATATGTACAACTCCATCTTGGGCAGCAATGATTGTCAATGATTTTCCTATAGGTTGTGTATACTTTAGTTGATGAATGTGTTAACGATGCAGTTGTGGCTTTGTATTGATGTTTATGTGAATCAGTTAGTGTCATTGGTGAGCAACTGTCAGATTAATCTTCGGAAGAGCTGAAAACATTAGGAAGTTGTTCTTTGTTTCTTTCTCAAGTGTTCTCATTCAAGTTGAATTGTGTTTAATCACTTGAGCTATTTATTTATTGTTCTTTAGTTAAAAGATTGTTGAGAAAAATTCTCTGTTGAGGTTAACATGAATCGGTCATGTTACTAGGTGTTTAATCACTTTCACGGGTAGTGAGGACGAGGGGTAGTGTCAAGATTTGAGTGATGTCGACTTACTAAAGCCTTGTGTAAAACTATCTTTATCCTTTGGTGAAAGTATTAAGCAGGGTGAGGGCCCACAGACGTAGGCAAAATGTGTTGAACTGTGTTAACAAATATTAGTGTTGATTTATTTTGATGTGTTTAATTTTTCTGGTTTTTGATTTTGTTAGAAACGACTGCGGTAAATCTAAGATTTTGCGAAACTAATACACCCCTACTGTTTTTCAAATCTTTAACAGTAACGACATTTAAGGCTCGATAATCCATGCAGAAGCCCCAAGTGTCATCCTTCTTCTTGACCAATACCACAGGTGCTGAAAAAGGATTGGTACTGGGTTGAATAGGTATCTATAAGGCCTTAACTTAACTATTGTAACCCCATCCTAAAGAGGAATGGCATGGTCGTGTGTTCTAGTAGGGGTAACCCCCAAGGTGCTTTAAACACAGAAATATGTTTCTGTAAAAACTGCTTCATATCCTCGGATATATCATCCGGTACTTGAATGAGCGGATTAGCTTGTGTAGCTGGAGAGGTGGATGTTAGAACATATAACTTAACAACAGCCTTGGTGGCTTATATTCTCTGCATATGGTAGTATGTAGTAGGAGTATGCCTTGCAATGTAAGCAAACGCTCACCATCGTGAAACTGAATGTATGCTTCCTTATAATTAGCAATGTGACACCAAATGTAGCTAGCCACAAAGCTCCTATTACCACATCATTTCTCGATACAGTAAGGATGTAAGCAGCGAAGGAGACTACATACCCATTAATTTGAACTGGTAACAATCTAATATTACCCTCAGCTACTAAGAACTGGTTGTTTCCAACCATCACCTTGACCCCACGAGCTGGTTCAATGGGAAGCCATAGATGTCGAGCTACTCTAGGCTGTATAAAACTATCTGAGCTTCCCCCACCCAATAACACCCATACCTGGGTACCGTTAATAGCCCCTAAAATTGAATAGAAATTCCTCCTGATGTACCATTCATCGCGAGAAAGGATAAGTGATGATGAGTTAACTCACCTTCATTTTGATTTGCTTTTTCCAATACAGCGTTCACCGTTTGTTCATCTGGAGGTTCGTTTACATTGGTCAGAAATAACATTAATTGCTTATTCAAGCACCTGTGATCCCTATGGTACTTCTCTTCACATGTAAAGCATAGACCCTTTTCCCTTCTTAGCTACATCTCGGTTAAAGTACTACGGTAGATGGGAGTGGGATTATGGGCGATGAAGTGAGACTACCTTGTGGGAGTCCAGATCCTCTGTCCAGTTTTACTCTGTCTTATTCTGTTTCATGAAATCTCAGCCATTTATTTTGCGAGCCCCATGCGGGACCTACGTAAATAAATGGCTGAGATTTATTGGACACAATAAGACACCATAATATTGGACAGAGGATCTGGACTCGCCTTGTGGGCATCAGTAATAAAGGAGGGAGATTTGCAAAAGTATTCAGTGGAGGCAAGCACATTGGGAAAGTGGAATTGGTCACGTAAAGACCAATCTTGGCAATTGGAGTAAGATTTTTGGGTCTGGCTGAGCCAAAATAATTTCCAAAGCTTCTTCTTTCATTATAAAGTTTACAAGCCCAACAGCTCAAATCAAACTTGAAGGCTCCCGTGCAATGACATAACTCTTAATGGGATCCTTCAACCCACTTATAAAGTAGTCCAATAACACATTTTCAATAAGATCTATAGATCAGCTAGCCAGGATCATAAATTGAGTATAGTATTCATTAACTGACCCATTTTGCATCAGTTTTAAAAGTTGGGCTCGAGGTGACTCAAAATGTGATGGGCCAAAATGCTCCTCTATAGCCTGCATTAGTGAAGCCTAAGTGGGGATTAGGTTGGCCTTCTGCAACATCTGGTACCAAGGAACCACCTTCCCCTCAAAGTACATAGTGGTGATTATGAACCTCTGGTCGTCGGAAAAGTAAAAAATTGTTCAACTTTAAAGATCCATGTGAAAGGATTCGTCCCATCAAACTTTGGAAAATCAATTTTGACCTGTCGAACTTGAAATTTATTAAAGGATCCAATAGTTTGCAGCACGCCTGCCTTTGTCGATGACCCTTTAACCACAATATTTTGTTCTTGGCGATCAATAGATTTGCTAAGCCTCTCCATATGTCTATTCATGGATTCCAAATTTGTCTCAATACATCCCAAATGAATTTGAGTAGATGCATCTCATTCATGTGGGTCTGCAATATCGTCTAACACTCATTTAATCTTAGCAGCCATTTCATTCATCCTTGTGTTTTCGGCCATCATAGATTTCCACCACACACTCTCTCAATGAAAGCACTGGTGGAATATCCCTACAGAATATTCAAGAACACACACACACAATATGTCTGGAAAAAAAAATATTGCTCTATATATATATATAGAAAGATAACAAGGTAGCAAAACACAACAATGATAACAAGGCAGCAAAACACATCAATAAGAGGGAGAAGGGATTAGAATCAAGAGAGAAAAGGACACGTCAAATTATCCAGACCTCTTGGTTTTGTTAGCCGTATGTATATTTTGCTTGTGAATTATGTGCCAACTATCCCACGTCCTTCTTGTTAGAGTTCAAGCTGTTTGTGAAATTCTAATAGCAACAGCCTCCTTTAACATAACACAAGGCTCGTCTTCTCTTATCCACATCGTGCTTCTTCTATATGTTTTGGTTAGCCCAATCCTTTTCCATATCAATATATCCCACGAGATTTGTATTATCCTGTGCAAGTGTCCATGTGTAAGGATAAAAAGTTAAGCCCAACCTGATCCTCGAGGCATCATGCGAACTCCTCACAAACTTGACAGCAAGCCTAATATCTCTATCCAACTTGATGAGAGCAGGAACTCCACCAAATCTCAAAATCTCTTTACTGTTGGGTTTTGGGTCATTCCTAAATGGAGCCCAAAACCTAAAATATAAAAGGGTGTTTTAAAACCTAAAGAAGTGTAAAGAAGAGTGGTAAACCGGAAGAGAAAAGAGAGGGAAGAGAGAGAGACAAGAAAATTTTTCATTTTTTTCTCCACCTTTGCGCAGTAATCTTCCAACCTTCAAATGCATGGTGATTTCTTGTTAGATTGACCTGAAATTTTAACCAGAGGCTCCTCTCTCGTTGTTCTTCATTATGAACGGTGGAGATTGGATTTGGAGGTCTCTAAGGTGCCCTGATCTTCAGTCAAAGTTGTTGTGATTTTAAGGGTGATATTATTCTTAACTCTTTGATTTTTCATCTTGTTGATGATTATTGTTGTATTTAAGAGTTGAGTGGTGACTCTAGTTATATCTAGAGGTAAAAAACTCTGTAATTTGATTGATGATAGTGGAGTTTTTCTTTACTGGACTAAGTCCCGTGGTTTTTCCTTTCTCTCATTAAGGGAGGTTTTTCACGTAAAAATTGCTTGTATTATTTATTTCTTACTACTTAATTTCTTGCATTGGTGAGTTTGTTGGCTGCTGTTTTTCTTTTGAATTGGTTGTAGTTGTTCACATAGGGAAAGGTTTATTAGTTCTGGTTACCTTGTTGCCGCTGTGTGACCAATACCTCCTTTTCCAACATCTACGTGTATAATTTCACTATCCTATCTAGTAAATAACTCATCGTTACCAGGTAAGATGAGTTAATTTGTTATAATCATCAATACTAACTTATTACCTTGTCCTTAGAAATTATTAAACAAATTTAGAGGTAATATGCTCCTACAATTACTTCAAAATAACTATTAATGGTTATAACACGTATCCATTTTTGATGTTTTATCTTGACTTATTGACTTAATACGCATTCAAAAATAGTGATTATAGTTCCACCTTTATCTTTAAAAAAATTTTTACAATTGATATTCTCAAATCATTATAATCACAGTATCTGCAGATTAACAAATTATAGCAGTACTTCATTATTCTAAAGAGACAAAATATTAAAACATAAATATATGCAATGATTCAAAATAAGTGGGTATTATAGTATCTGGTCACTCAGTGTCATGTCACGACCAGTAGCCATGGTGGCCACATTTAATTAATTTCTTAAACTTCGTTATCTCTCCTCAATTATATGTTTCTGTTGTATCTTGCTCTGTGACCACTGGCTTAACTTGTTCTGTAATAATCAAGTAACCAAGCAATTAGCTTTCATTCTCAGCCATATTTATTAGTTTATTAGTGCCCAGAAACGTGTCAGGAAGGAAGACAAATCGTAGTGGAATCATTAAGGATATGACAATCTTGTTGCCGAAGTCGCAATTCGAACTAAAAAATTAGCTATTTGATGCAAGAAGAGAGCTATATTTTGTCTCATCTTTTGGAAGTGATAGGCTCTAGCTACACGAACAAGATTCACTTGAAACAAAGTAATTACTTTCTTCATGTCTATAAGCGATTTCTTTGTACATAAAGAGGCCGAATGCTTGGCCAAAACTACAACTATCATTACTTATTCCTAATACATTTAAATTAAAACCTTACTTTGAAGCATTTTCGAGAAATAATGGTCATCAATCTGGTTTAGTAACTACAAAAGGTTCTGACCGGCAATTCTCCCTTCACGTGCTATTTATAAACAAGTATAACAGAAAAAAAAAAAAAAAGGAGACTTATATGTGACCGCAATTTTCATATATTTGTTAGAGAAGCCTCCAATTTTTATTTATTTATTTTTGAAAGCAAAGCCTTCAATTTTTAATTGTAAAGATTTACGTACGTGATGATTCAGAATATTATTTTGTTATTGACATGGTTTCTTTTTCTTATCTGATATCTGCTGTAATATATATATATACATACACACAAAAGCAATGAAGTTTACTATCTGATGTGGTTCCGCAAGTTCACGGATCTCAAGTAGTACAGTATAATATCGTCCCACAGGGAGTAATTGTGTAACTATCAGGCTTGGATCACTCAATTAATTG
>JANITX010000187.1:98779-109265 GCA_027564395.1 Erythroxylum ulei | reverse complement strand
AATAATAATAAAAACAACAACAACAACAACAACAACAACAACAACAACATAATTCAAAATTGTAAAATAAATATTGCAACAATTATTAAATAATCAATAAATTATATCTACTATTCTTATTATACTATAGGGGCATTTCCGTCATTAACACTATTTTCTATTCTGTCCTCGGCAACCAAACACATTTTTATACTAAGGACGAAGACAATTATCTCTGTTCTGTCCATCACAACCAAACATCTCATTGTCTTCAATTCTTGTTCTATTCCGTCCTGTCCTGTTCCGTCTTGTCTCGTCCCTGTCTGTTGAAGACGCTAACCAAACACAACGTAACATTGACACATGCCATAAAACGAGGGAAAGGGGTCGGGTCAAAGAACATCAAAGTCCTGCGTAGCTAACAGGCTAGCAAGCATCTCAAGGTCCGGAAAATAAAACCCTCTGCTTCTGACGGAACATCTGATCATCCAACTAGCAAGGCCCAAAGCCCAAATGGGTGAACCTAATCTGAACCTTGCAGAAGAGTGTGTGAGCAACGTTTGTCATTTCGAGTCACGACTCACGTGAACCCATCTAATGTAAATCATGAGACTGCAAGAAGTAGCTTGTTTTGTTGCAACCAGATGTCAAAATATGTGTAACCAATCTTTACTTTTCTCTTGTTTTTGGGTATGAAGTTCGGACCAGATCCTGTTTTATAAATCAATTCCTACTTTATTTTATTAAATAACAGGATTGAAACATTCTAATGGTTGGAGAGAATCTCATCCGATGAAGTTAATTTTGTAGGCCCACTTCAATCGTCACAAATTGGAAGCGAAATAAGAGAAGGTTGTCACCTTCCTCGGTTGTTCGTGTTCAGCCATTTAAGTTCACTTTTGCTTGCAGTAATCCATCTTCACCAGTCTTCATTTTCAACGTATGAGACCTACTCTCTTGACTCTTCTCTTGAACATATCATCCCACTCTTGTCCACCCTCACCAACCTCTTAGTATCGCTATCTCATCCTCCTCTCCAATGCCTGGATTTGATGGTCTTCCTCTCTAACATGGCCCATCTTCTCAAAGTTCTCTCCTTTTTTATCTTTCTGTTAGTTCCTACCTCATGCCAAATCGATGAACTTTTCTATGCCGGATTCAGAGATGCAGGCGCCAACATAACATTAACTGGTATTGCAGATATTGAAAAAAGTGGCATCCTTCGCTTAACCAATGACACTACTAGATTAATCGGTCATGGTTTTTATGTCTCTCCTTTTCAGTTCAAGAACAGAACAGATGGAAAGGTCTTATCTTTCTCTACCACTTTCGCTTTTGCTATAGTCCCCGAGTATCCAAGACTCGGTGGTCATGGACTCGCTTTCGCAGTATCAACTTCTAAGGATCTAAAAGCTCTCCCAAGTCAGTACTTAGGCCTCCTCAACGCAACAAACGAAGGCAACCTCACGAACCACCTATTTGCGGTTGAGTTCGATACTGTGCAAGATTTTGAGTTCGGTGACATCAACGACAACCATGTTGGTGTCGATATTAACAACTTGAGGTCCAGTGCCTCCGCTGTCGCAGCTTATTATACTGAAGATTCTACCAAACAAGATTTAAATCTCAAGAGTGGTAATCCAATTCAAGCATGGATCGATTATGATTCTGTTCAACAAGTTCTCAATGTAACTATTGCTCCCAATTCTGAAAGACCAATCTTGCCAATCTTGTCGTTTCCTTTAGATCTATCGACAATTTTTGAAGAGTATATGTATGTTGGATTCTCTGCTTCAACGGGTTTGCTTGCTAGCTCGCATTATATTCTTGGATGGAGTTTCAAGATTAATGGGCAAGCTCAAAGTTTGGATCTTTCTTCGTTGCCCCCACTTCCTGGTTCAAAGCACAAGCATTTAGGTACGACTATAGGGGTTTCAGTTGCATCAGTTGTTATTGCAATTACCGCGATTTCTCTGTGCGTGTTGTACTTTGTTAGGAAGATTAAGAACGCTGATGTAATAGAAGATTGGGAGTCTGAAATTGGTCCGCATCGGTACTCGTATCAAGAGCTGAAAAAGGCAACGAAGAGTTTCAGCGGAAAGGAACTTCTCGGGCACGGTGGTTTTGGTCATGTTTACAAAGGTACGTTACCAGGTTCAAAGATACAAGTTGCTGTTAAGCGAATCTCAAATGAGTCCAAACAAGGACTGCGAGAATTTGTATCAGAAATTGCCAGCATAGGGCGGCTTCGTCACCGGAATTTGGTGCAGTTAATGGGATGGTGTCGTCGGAGAGACGATTTCCTTCTTGTCTATGACTTCATGGCCAATGGTAGTCTAGACAAGTTCTTGTTTGATGAGCCTAAAGTGGTCTTAAATTGGGAACAAAGGTTCAAGATAATAAAAGATGTAGCTTCAGGGCTTCTTTACTTACACGAGGGCTATGAGCAAGTGGTGATTCACAGAGATGTTAAGGCAAGCAATGTTCTGTTAGACGATGAGCTAAATGGTAGACTTGGTGATTTTGGTCTTGCAAGATTGTATGAACACGGTTCAAACCCGAGCACTACACGGGTTGTGGGAACATTGGGGTACTTAGCACCTGAACTATCAAGAACAGGGAAGGCCACAGAGAGCTCAGATGTGTATGCATTTGGTGCACTTTTACTAGAGGTCACATGTGGTCGGAGACCAGTTGAGCCCAAGGCATCACCTGAAGAGATAGTCCTTGTGGACTGTGTTTGGAAAAAATTTGCAGAAGGTAGATTACTTGATGTGGTGGACAAGAGACTGAATGGTCATTACAGTGACAAAGAAGTGTTGATAGTGTTGAAACTGGGGATTATGTGCTCAAATTCTGTCCCAATGGCACGACCAAACGTGAGACAAGTAGTCAGGTACTTGGATCAAGAAGTTGGATTGCCTGAAAAATTGAGGGCTCCTGATAGTTTTTCTGCAGAGGGGTTTGAAGATCTTGTGAACTCTTTAGCTTCTTCATCTTCTGATCAAATGATTTCCTACTCTTTCATGGAAAATGGGTATGGCGGTAATGCTAGTTTTGCTTCTGTTTCTACTTCTTCCATTCTCCATGGTAGAGGAGACACTGGGTAGGGAATTTCTTGTGCAGAAGCAATTTTCTTGAGATAATCTCATGTCTTCTCTTGAATGTTTATTCGATTTTTCTCTCAAGTTTGTGTCTGGCAATCGATTACTTTGAGTCTAGCCAAGTACAATAACATAATAGTTTTGCTCAGCTTTGTTTTGGACTCAGATTTCAGATTTGGATCCCTCATTCTTTAAGTCTGTTATTAAATTAGTAGTATGTCAAAGTTTGTCAGTGCCCCGCATGTTTATATAGTTTTCTTCTGTTTACATGTGAGTTAGTCAACATTTTAAAAATAATTAATAACTTGTTAATAGTGTATTCAAATAAATTATTTAGTAAATTACTAATTCAAATTCAGTTGATGGAATTAATCTAACCAACCTTAACAAACTCTTACAATATAAATAAAAGTGAGATCCACCGTCTAAAATATAAATTCATTAACAAGTGAAATCCACCGTCTAAAATATATATAACAAAGTGGTAATAAGAGGAACTCATTCTCTGAAATATATAAATAGTGACCTCATCATGTGAGACTCACATTTTAATTAATAAAAAATTAATTACATAAGTGTGGGGCCCATATTTATCATTTCAATATTTATATGTTATTTAATTAAGTTCATGTTGTAGAAATTTTGCACATTAAAAAATGGAATAGACCCGCATGCTGAAAACTCAAAAAACAAAACAGGCTCAGATTTAAGCACGTTCTTGATGCAAAAGAATGAGAAATGTATGGAATTTCAAAGGTGACAACTAATAAAGTCCAATTTAATGCCTTTTTGTTCAGTGTCATTTGACATGTAAAGAACAAGGAAACCTTGTCAAAGCGATGGCTAATGGCCGCTATAAGTAGTGGAGGGCCCGGAGCCTGAAGATGATTGAACAAGACGAAGCTGTCACAGTGAGGGTGGAGTGGAGTCTGATCTTTTCACTTATAAATTATTTTATTGAAAGGAATAAGTGAAATTCACAACTTTTGATAATTACTATATTATTTTCTTATAGGGAAATAAAACAAAAATATTCTTTTCTATTAAATTAAAAAATTTAATTGATACGATTGACTTAATTCTCATCCATTTAAATTTTCGATTCAGTTTTTTAATTTTTGATTTGATTTATTTTAACAATTTTTATTGATAAAAATTGATCACTTTATTAATTAGTGATCAATTTTATAAACTAATTTATTTTTATAAAAATAAATAAATAAATAAATTTTTATTTAATAATTTTTCAACTAAAATTTAGATTTTTTGACAGATAAGAACAATATTTTTTAATCATATTTTAAAGTTTTTCAATTTTAATCAACCTTTAATTAATTTTATAATGGTCTAATACCAATTGTACTTTTTAAACCTCAAACTTATTATCTTACTAATTTAACTTCCAGTCTAATTTTGAAAACATAAGTTTCAAGCATAAGAAGTTATAAATAATTTTAATTTGGATGATTTGACAATTTAATTTGTTTTAATTCAGACGATTCGATAGTTTAATTTGTTTAAAAATATTAAAAATGACATTATTTTTAATCTAAATTTAAAATTTAATTAATAAATTGAATTGCGGATAAAATTACAAAATCACTAAAAATATGACCCAAAGATTGCTATGGTACGCTGAAATAGTTTCACAAAAATTAGTGTTTCTCAGTAGTCGGAGTCAGAAGTAGAGTATTTTTGTGTGTGTAAAGGACATGTATAAGATTAAAAATTGTAAATTGAATTTTATCATATTGCTTTTCTCTAATTTTAATAGCAATTTATATTAAAATGTAAAAAATTAAATAATATTATTAATAAAATTGTAAAAGAAAATTGAACAAATGTGTGGATGATATGAAAATAGAATAATATCAGTTTACTCTTAGAAACGGACGAATACATTACGAAAGTTAATCCAAAGTTGACTTTATTTCTTACATATAATTTATTAAATTTAAATAAAATAACGATATTTTAAATACTAAATTATTTAAATGTGATCAAATTAAATTTAAATAAAAATTGAGCCGACTCAACTATCGTTTTAAAAGAAAAGAAATAATGAATTTATCTTTTAAATATTTGCTTGAATTCTAAGGCAGATGTAAAACAAATCGTGTGATACCTAATCTATTGCATAATTATAGGCTAAGTATCATATAATATAAGGCCTATTTTCCAATAGAAAGTTGTTTTAAGTGGAGCAATTGACGCATTGGTCACTTATAAAGCCTTTGGTAAAGTTAAAAAGGTTTCAATATTATAATGTATACTTCCAAGCAACAGTCGGTGGATACATCACTGTTAAGCAGAATGACCAAACAACATTGGAGGATTAGTCCACAGGTTTCAGAAACTTCCTACATGAACCAGCTTCATCATCACTGGAGCTCTTACAATTTTTTCAGTTTATAAATCTTATTTTTTTTGTCCCTGAAATTATCAGTAACACCAACTTGGACTTTCAGCTCTTGGCAAGTCTTCTTTTATCTCTCCCTTCAGCTTCATCGACCAACAAGATCAGGCCATATGATTCTTCCCCCTGAATTTGATCTACATGGAAACTAATGTTTTTCGAAAATTTAAAGAAATATGTATTAACAATAGTGAAAACTATTACAACATTATAATAATGAGTTCAGTTAGTAGGCTCTCGTCTAGCTACAAATACCAGTTACAAAAATTGAGGAGAGAAGAAAATAGGATGAGACCATAGAGGAATTGAGATATCAGTTCAAAGGTGCCATTTGCTTTTGATATCGGGGTGAGGAGGTGTTCCATTCTTTTAGCTATAATCACAGCTCTTACCCAGGTTATACTACGATCCACAACTTGATATTTATCTTTAGCAACGGCTTTGTATAGCCTGTTGTTCCTTTCTTTCCACAATGAATAAATGGTGGTTACAAAATCAATTTTGATAAGAATAGCATTCGGTTGTCCTGATCTAGTTAAAGAAATAAGCCTGTCAAGAGTTTTCTCCCAATCCAACGTTTGCATAGCTATTCCTAACAATTGTTGGATGCGGCCCCATACCACTTTAAAGTAATTGCAATTAAAGAATAGATGATTATGATCTTTCCTTAAGCACTCTACACAGTTCACAAATAGAGTCATGTTGACCATATCATCTGTAGTCTATTTTTGATCATAAGCCATTAGATAATGGAAGCTTTCGAGTTGAGAGAGTTTTTCCAAAGGAGATTATGCCAAGCAACATCAGAAGAGACATTTTTGAAAAGTAAATGATAGGAAGCATTAGCGAAGATACCCAACGGGTTTGGGGTCCAGATGAAGGTATCTACACTACTTGAGTCATGGAGAGTAGGAAGAAGTGGCTTCAAAGCATGAAATCTTCTAAAGTTGTCGTGCCATGCTCCATTAAGAATGATATCAGAGACTTTAAAAGAGTCAGGTAGTCTGTTTCGCAACTAATTAAGTTTAGATCTATCAAGAAGTGGACTAGCATTTGGCCAGTTATCATGCCAAAGCAATGTGTTTTCCCGCGTTACCAATCTTATGTTTGATAAAGGGGTAAATAAAGCTTCTAAGCTACAATAAATAATTGAAGATCCAAGAGAATTGAGTGGAAGGTAAGATCTATCGGAAACTAGCATAAAGACACCATTCAATACCTTTTTGTAATAACTAAAGATAACATAATTGCTTTATAATTTATGGTATGAAAATACTTGAAAGATGAGCAGAAAAAGGAAGAAGAAAGAAAATACTTATGCTTTTCATTCTTTTCTCTTAAACGTACTAGTTATAATGTATAATAAGAGAAGAAATCTCAATAATTAATCCAACAGCTAGAACATAGAATTCTAAGAATATATTTATAGCTGTACAGTCCCAACAGTTATGACCGTAGTTTGTCATAGAGCTAGCTTGTTGCTTTGATGTTTATGGTTATGCCAAATGCTACACGCCCAAAAACACGAGGAGACAAATTGGGTGTGGTTAAAGCGACTACGAATTGTTGTTTAAAATTTAATAAAATGGGAGGGAGTTTGATTAATTAAATATGCAGCAAAAAAAAAAAAAGAACTTCTCCCTAATAGGTCAATGGTAGATGAGCTTGAATTAAAGATACATGAATTGATAGAATCCAATCATAATCAAATCATGAGCATAGTAGAAAACAAAAATTTTGACTGATTTTAAACGAATCCCAATAATTGATTAACTTGAATAAAACAAATATAAGAATCATAAGAAATCGTACCATGTTTGAGTTCTCGTTGAAAATCTTTTGAAACTTTTTCCGATTTGTTAACCACAAGTTGTTCACTTGTCCAGCTTTTAATGGTATCCATAGAACAACTTCTCAACATTTTGAGAGGAAGAATGTAAAAGTGCTAGCTCATTTTCTTTTCTTCCTATTAATAAAAAAAAATCATTAGGGCAGTTTTGTAATTTAATTAAAATTAAATTCCTTAATTATAATTAAAGTCATACTCTAATTATAATTAACTTAATTTTAATAGAATCAAATATCTTATATTTGATCACTAAAGTTTCTCAAACTTTATAATTAAGTCCAACTTAATTAAATTGAGTTTTCTTTCACAAATTGCTCTTTGATGTATGACTCATTAGGTTCCTAATATATTGGTAATGATTATAAATTATAATTATAATTCATAATTAGAATTAGATAAATTAAAATACCTTTTAATTTATTTTTAATTCTCCAATTAAATAATTTATAATCATAAATCAAGATTGACATTTAGCAATATGTCATGACCACCCAAATATCATAAATGTTAAAGTGATTTGACTTAACTTTTTTCATGCATGATTATGATGTATAATCTAATCCTTTCGTTATTCAATATTTCAATTGGATAGAGTATGGATATAGTGTCTACTCTTTTGGTCCAATTATGTTCGTTCTTGCTAATTAATAATCGATTTATAATTGATATTTGAAAACGCCTTTTCAAATGTCAATTCACTTTAGCTAAAGAATTTCATAAATCACTACTAATCAAGAGTAATGGAACATTCTTTCTAATTACTTTAGAGTAACAAATCCTTTATTGACTTACTCAACTATCTCCATATGATTCATATTACATCCAACTACTACCGACTGAATTATCCCAAGACAATTCATAAGTAGTATCAAAACACAACAATTCTCACATGAGATACTTTAGTATTATCAAATCTAATGATCAATTATACAACCATCATTATGAGAAAATCCACAGACACATAAGTAATATTCTATTTGGGATTCTCATAGTCGAGTCAGTTCAGTGACTTATTCTCTAATAATCATCCTTATATTAGCTTAAGTATCTCTATACATTAATTTATGAGATTAATTACTTTCTTTATAAGAAAGAAAATAATGTGTGTTAGTTTTATCGTTTCAACAATATCCCGTTTTGATGAAACTACAACTAGGAACATTTAGGAATAATTTGTAAATGTAAATTGGATCTCACAATTATGATCTCATCATAATTTCAATTACACATTAATTATTCTAACGATTTTATCTTTAGTATTAAAACATCAAATGTAATTAACAAATAAAGATAAAGAATGCCTTTATTAATAATTTTTTCATTAAACTACAACCAAAGTGATTGACTGTTGAAATAACCTTTTGTCCGATTGTCACCTTGGGGTTACTTCAAAAATTTAACCAAGGATTGCATATAGTGCAACCTCGGGTCGTTCTTTTCGAGGAACCAAAAAAGATGAAATTAATTCCTAAGTAACTAAATGCAATATAACCTAAACTATAAAATGGGGTTTGATTTGAAAAATTATCGCTAAAGTTTGCAACGAGTTCAAATAAAATTTAAGACTTGTTTTTGGTATTTTAAAATTGAAATGAGTAATATGAAATGATCATGAGTGAATTAAATAAGAAGACAAACACAAGTAATTAACAATGGTAAACGTAATCCTCCAGTTTAATAGCGCAGGCAATCATCACTCATACACATATGGGAGTTAAAATAATTAAACCAAGAATTAAAATCGAGCTTTTAATCTAACAACCGAGCCACCTTGAATTGTTACAAAAGTATTTTCTAAAAATCCCAATTTGCTAACTGCCACCAGACTAGTAAAATAGAATTAAGGATGCTAACACCAATGCTCGACTTTTACGCAATAATTAAGAAACAGAATTAATGCCAGCAACAGATAAAATGATCCAAATAATTCAAGCCACCTTGAATTATCACCAATTTCGCTAAAATCTCAATACAAAGTTTTGACCCAAAATAAAGTAATGAAATTAAACCCAAAATCAAAACAATATAAATTACTGAACATTAATCTAGTCACAAAATCTTCCAATTCAAAAATATAATCAAAACGCAACTCCAAATAATTAAATAGTAAGATCTATGAATTACTAAATAATTAAATGGACAGAAGATAATTGCAGTTTAAACTCCCTTATAAAATCTCTAAGCTCCTGCATTTGCCATTGAACCGAAGGATTAGGACAAACTAGCTGCAAAAAGTCATTGAAGCTGCTGCTGACATTGAGCCACGGTGAGACACTTTTATCTTCAGCTCCACACCAACAACATTAACTACACATTTTTCCTCTTATATTAACGCCTCACACAAGCCATATTTTCATTTTTTTAGTCACATCACCAACGCCACACTTCCCAGCTGCCTTGCGTGATCTCCCCTTAACCTCCAACGTCACAGCTCTTTCAAATAGCACAACAACACAGCCCTTGCTATGTTCAAAAACCACGCTCACTCACTCTCGCACAACACACCACCAGATGATTAAAAATGGGTAGGAAGTTGTCGAGGATTTGGGTTGTGTATAGGGTTTGATGTTTTGTTTTGATTTTGTGTTGTAAAGAGTTTAGAAATGATGTAAGAATGATGTTTTAGGGTTAATATGGGTTATATTAGAAGGATAGGAAGTGTTTAGGTGATAAAATGCCAAGAAAATATGCTTTCGGACGTTTCTGGGTTTGCACGTCGCGACCTACGGTTGCAGACGTCGCGACGTGCACCAGCTTGCACGTCGCGACGTGCCACAGCTCCTCGTCGCGGCGAACGTCCAGTTTCCAGCACTGACATACTTTAGTATTTTAGGCATAACTTTTGTTGTAGATGTCCGATTGAGGTGATTTTTTATTCTTTTTATAACTAGAGACATAGGGCTACAATTTGTATGAAGGAATAAAGTCCAAATTCGGCCTAAACGAATATCAAAATAAGTTGAGTATAGATTCTTGTTTCAGCATAAGGATAGTCCCAGCATGCTTTGGCTATAACTCTTAGCGTATTGAACCAAATGGAATGATTTTGGAGTCATTAGAAACTTAAGACAATGGGGGACATTGTTCTAGAAGAAAGTATTATCAAATTGCTTCATTTACGTGATCATAAATTGGAAT
>JANITX010000187.1:0-22190 GCA_027564395.1 Erythroxylum ulei | reverse complement strand
CATCGATCTGCTCTGGAAGAGGACAGAAGCTCCAACCCACTCAGAGACATTCAGATCCGAAAGGCAATGGCTGGAGGTATAATTGGTCTTGGTCTTCAACTACTGTTGTTTTAACATCTATATACGGTTATTTATATAATGTTTAATGCATGTGTTTTATACGTTATGTTCTGTATGAAATGCATGGTTAAGTTTACACAAAGTATTTGTCATTAGTAGATTTCAGAAGTAGTTTTTTTTTTGGTAAATGAAGCAAAAATTTTAATATAACTTTAGTCATTTTTTAAATTGGTTTAATTATTTAAATAATGGTGGGTTTGAAAATAAAGTAGTATCAAATAACCCTCGGAAAGAAATCGATAATCACTATTAATTGGATACATCACTGTTAAGCAGAAGGATCAAATAATAAGCAACATTATATAATAAATTTACAAGCTTTAGAAACTTCCTACATGAACCAGCCCCATTAGCCAATTATCGGAGCTCTTGCAATTTTTGTTGTTTACAAATCTAATCCTTTTATCCCTAAAGTCTATAATAGCAAAGGAATAAGGTAGAACGACCTTAAATTTTCAGCTCTTTGCAAGTCCTCCTTTATCTTTCTCTTCAACTTCATCAAATTCTTGCTCCTGAATTTAGCCCAAATGGAAACTCATAAAACTGTCAATTTTCTTGCAAAAAGATACTATTCAATACATATTTTGTAATAATTGAAAATATCATATTTTCTATAAATTTTATGGTATGGAATTATAGAGATTAAAATTTTAACTAATCAAGGTTAGTATTGGTTAAGGTTATCAAAATTAGTCTAATTTAATCTAAAGTTAACAAATTAGATTTAAGTTTATTAGAATTTGGACGGGCTCAAATTTAACAAATTTAATGAGTCGACTAAACCTGACTCAAATAATTAAGTGATTTTAGTAAAAAACATCATTGTTCTTGTACGTAGATGATATCATTTTAATCAACTATATCAAAACAATATCATTTTGATATATGCTTAAATTTAACTCATTAAAAAAAATCAATTTTATTTTTGAATTCAAAATTTTCATTTTTTGGTATATTCAAATACATATTTCTTAAAGACTTTATGGTATGAAAGTTATAAAGATTAAAAATTTAACTAAGCAAGGTTAGTATTGGTTAAGGTTACCAAAATTAGTCTGATTTAATCCGAAGTTAACAAATTAGATTTAAGTTTAATAGAATATGAACGAGCTCATATTTAGGGAGTCAACTAGACCTGACTCAAATACTTTTGTTTTAGTAAAAAACATCATTGTTTTGGCATATTGACGTAAACAAGGTTATTTGATCTTATAAATTCTTTAACAAGTTGATCAAATGATATCATTTTAATCAATTATATCAAAACGACATCATTATGCTCAAATTTAACCCATTCATTTTTTTCAATTTCATTTTCGAATTTAAAATTTTCAGTTTTTGGTATATTTAAATACATTAATTTCAAAGTTAACTGTCTTTCTCTTTGTTGTCTAATCGAACACAAACCCCTTTTTGAAAATTTGTTGTTTATACAATAATATAAAATCAAAGCCATTTTTGTCATCCATAAACTCTTTATTATAATTAGGCTTTCAAAAAATAAAGTCCATGTCGATTTGAATAAAGAAAAAATAGGTTAACTTAGACATGATTAGGGCCATCATCATCTCTAAAGTGAAATATGCAAGTTTTTCTCTGCACAATGTTAGACCTTGAATAGAGAGTTACATGTGGTTTTGAAGTGCTGATAGCAGACAAGCAAGAGTATAAGTTATAATAAAGTGACAATCACTGTTGCATTATCGCCCGTAAATGTTCCAATCCGAGGAATAAACAAGAAAGCTTGGACACATGCTCATCTCACGTTACAAAGAGGACTGGACTTTGTTCTTCTATGTTGACCCCATTATTGGAAAATTAATCTTGGACTAAGTCCAGGGAGTTGTTGTCTAAAGCCAACTTCTTCTGAAGTCAGGCTTTGTCGGATTCAACAAAACAATGCTTTTCGATGTTCAGATTCTCTGTTTGTGTATAGATACGTGGATCGGATGCGTCGACCGGTTAATTCAGCTCGACCCTTCGAAAGTAGTTCGAATTCAATCATTCGATTAATTCAGTTCAACCTTTCAAACTTAGATTTCAAATTCAGTCAATTTTAATTTGCGTAATACAAACTTAGAGGGACCATTTAAAATAATGATTTTAATTTTTAAATAATATGGTTTTGCAATAAAGAATGTCACAGGTACGATAAAGAGAAAGGAAATGTGTTGTATTGAAAATGTTGAATTTTTATTTTTATATTTTAAAAATTAATGCTTATTTGTTTGCAATATAGTTTAATTATTATTAAATATTTTTTTATTTATATTTTTAAAATAATACTATATTGAATTTTTTTTAATATATATATTTAAATTTTAATGACTCGACTTCTAGTACTTTTTAAAGTGACTTTTAAATTTAAATTAAGTCTGAAATTTAATTAACCAGAAATTTAATGATCCAATTGATTAGGTAAAAGATAAGGCTAACTAGGAGTTGTTTTTCAACGAATTAGTTAACTTAATCCCGAAATCATTTATAACCGTTAGAGTTAAACCTAATCAAGTTGAAATTGCTCAACGATACCCATGTAATTAACTTATTATCAGAATTTTCAATTTTATTATTAATTATATGATAATTAATATTAAAATAATAAAAATTCAGCGAAAATCCTTGATATCTTTTAATCCTATATGATATTTTTCTAAAATTATTTAAAATAATAAAAATCTTTTTAAAATAAATAAAAGTATAAGCTGTCTCGTTAAACAACAGTAGTTACGAAATTAGACTACTTTTCGCATTGACTTCCAAGCCTCAACTAGAAATGTCGAAGTGTTTTGTTTTTACATGCAGAAATGTTCTGTATACATTGAATTACTAAACTCATCACACTGGCTTCCTTTATCTATAAAGGTAGCATCTAAACTTTAAACTTGTATATACTAGAAGAAATTGGCTATGTTGTCCAAGCTTTTAATTCTTCTGTTGTCTCACATTACCTTGGTGGCTCTTGCTCAAGACCTAAGCTTCATCTATAATGGCTTCAAGTCATCAGCCAATCTAAGCCTTGATGGTGTAGCTAGTTTCACCTCCAATGGCCTTTTGATGCTCACAAATGAAACCAAGCAAGAGCAAGGTCACGCCTTTTATCCAAAACCAGTAACCTTCAGGACCTCTTCTAACAGTTCTGCTTTCTCTTTCTCAACCTCTTTTGTGTTTGGTATTGTATCTGAATATCCTAAATTTGCTGCTCATGGACTTGCTTTTGTAATCGCTCCTACTAGAAGCCTACCAGGTTCTCTTCCAGGCCAGTATCTTGGTTTGTTCAACGAGACAAACAATGGCAAAGACACCAACCACGTTTTAGCTGTGGAGCTTGACACAAGTGTCGGCAGGAGGTTCAATGATATTAACGACAACCACGTTGGGTTCAATATAAATGATCTAATATCTGTTAAATCGACTCCGGCAGGTTATTATGGCGATCATGGAGGTAAGTTCAAAAACTTCAGTCTTATCAGTGGAAAACCAACGCAAGTTTGGGTGGATTATGACGGAATAAGGAAGCAAATCAATGCTACTTTAGCTCCAATTCATGTTGGTAAACCAACTAGGCCACTTCTATCTTCGGACTATGATTTGTCACCAATCTTGAACGATACCTCCTACCTTGGCTTTTCATCAGCTACTGGTTCTGTCGAAGCATCACAGTGTATCCTCGGTTGGAGCTTTAAGATGAATGGTCAAGCTCAGGCATTGGAAATCTCTCAACTCCCTAAGCTTCCTCGAAAGAGTACAAAGAAGGCATCAAAACTCTTAACAATTGGGATACCTGTGATTCTGGTGATAGTTGCAGCTTCAGGTGTTGTTTAAGGAGAAGAAAATTTGCAGAAGAGGTTGAAGAATGGGAGCTTGATTACGGGCCACATAGATTCAAGTACAGGGATTTGTATATTGCCACTAAAGGATTTAGAGAAAAAGAGTTGATTGGTGTTGGTGGACTTGGCAGGGTTTATAAGGGTGTGCTACCAAAATCTAAGGTTGAGATTGCCGTGAAAAGATTGTCACATGAATCAAGACAAGGGATGAAGGAATTTATAGCAGAAATTGTCAGTATTGGAAGGCTTCGTCACAGGAATTTGGTCCCGGTATTGGGTTACTGTCGACGTAAAGGAGAGCTACTTTTGGTATACGATTACATGCCTAATGGAAGTCTTGATAAGTACCTCCATAATCAACCAAATACCACATTGACATGGAACCAAAGGTTTAGAGTCATCAAAGGAGTAACTTCAGGATTGTTTTATCTGCATGAAGAGTGGGAACAAGTTGTGATTCACAAAGATGTGAAGCCCAGCAATGTCTTGATAGATGGAGAATTGAATGGAAGGTTAGAAGATTTCGGGCTATCAAGGTTATATAACCATGGAACTGATCCACGAACAACTCGTATTGCTGGAACTCTAGGTTATCTTGAACCAGAACATGCTCGAACCGGAAAGGCCACAACAAGCACTGATTTATATGCATTTGGAGCGTTTATTCTTGAGGTTGCTTGTGGCAGAAGGCCAGTAGATGCAAACCAGGACACCATTCTAGTCGATTGGGTGTTCTCTCACTGGCTTAGAGGTGCACTTCTTGATGCTAAGTATCCAAATTTAGGCACAGATTATGTTGCAGAAGAAGTGGAGTTGGAGTTAAAACTTGGTCTAGGTGCTCCCATTCAGAACCTGAAGCTAGGCCAAGTATGCGTCAAGTAACGGAAATCCTGGAAGGTGACGTTCCTCTGCCTGACATTTCATCATTTGCCATTTCTGCCGGTGGCGTCACATTTAGAAATCGTCTAGGGTTTTCTGATCTTGTCTTGTCGTACCCATCTTTTGTGAATAAGGAATTCTCGTACACACCTTCCATTGCAGCCTCCCAACTTTCAGGAGGTAGATGATATCCAATTTCTTTCTACCTTAATAACTCGGCCTATTTTAGATCTAACTGCATAGTCAAATGTTGGTAATATTAATGATCATCTCTATTGTAAAATATTCATATATATTCCGATGCTTTTTCCCATATTCTTATTACTCATAACTTTGTTCATATGTAATGCAATCTCTATTGCTAATATGGCACTCGTGTTGGGGTGTAACTTGCAATTCGCAAACACTTTCCTAAAGAATCAACAAAGAAAGGGACAGAGTCAATAATATACACCTAATATGATTGAACTCAAATATATTAGACATTATTTCTATGTTTTTTGTTCAATTAGAGTATTATATGATAAAAAGACTGAATTATACGAAAAAATCGCAGATGAAAAGATTAGTCAAAACTACTTTAATATTTTTAAATATTTGGGCAGTCATAATATATTGTTAAACGTCGATTTTTATTTGTGGATATAAATTATTTAATTAGAGAATTATAATAAATTAAAAGAATTTAATTTATCTAATCCTAAGTATGATTTAAGATTATGATTTATATCCATTGCAAGCATACTTAAAAACTTAATAGGTCACACACAAATAACGATCAAAGACAAAAAATATTTTAATCAAATTGGACTTAATTATAAAGTTTAACAAATGTTATAATTAAATATAAGATATTTAATAAATAAACATCAATATGAGATATTAAATCTTACTTGGGACGATTGGCATTTAATTAGGATTATAATTCTAATTAAGTTTTAATAAAACTATAATTTTATTTTAATTAAATTACTAAATGCTTCAAACCTATTATAAATAAGTTTAAGTTTTAAGGAAGCTAACATTTCTTGTCTAACTCTTTGTACCATAGTTGTATATTTCTCTTAAAATGTTCTGTGGATATCATTAGAAGTTAGACCCTTAATTATGCGACTACGGTAGTTAAGATAAACTAGTTTTAGAAATGATAAGAGGCAAACAATAAAAAAAATGATTAACATTCAGAATACACTACAACATAAGGGGCTTTTGGCGACAAATATTTTTGTCACTAAAAGTCCTAAATTTGTCACCAAAACTTTTAATTCGTTGCACAAACCATTGCAAAATCCTGGTAGCAAAATATTATTTGCGACATTTTTACAAAATTGTCACAAATTATATTTTGTTCTGATCTCGGATACATTGCCAAAAAAGACAACAAGGATACAACAAATCATTGCCAATAATATTTAAAGACGCTTTCTTTTCCTGGCTAAACGTTATTAGCTACGTTACCGTTAATGTAGGTAATAATGTTCATCGACAACTAAGTTTTTGTGGAAAAAAATATTTAGCTTCGTTTTCCAAAACGTAGCTAAAAGTGATTGGCAACATTTTAAGGAACGTAGCTAAAAAGTTTTGGTAACGATTTTAGAATCGAAACCAAATCCTTTTAACTACGTTTTTATTTAATTTTTAAAAATTATTAATGACATTTTCAGTAACATAGCTAAAAAGTTTTAGTGGCAAATTTTGATTTTTTACTAAACATTTCTATTAAAGTTTTCATCTAATTATAATTATTGGTAACATTTTTAATTCAACTTATCGTTTGTAATATTTAGAATTTTTATTTATAATTAATTAAATGAAACTAATAAAAATAAAAATAAAATCATTTTATATAAAAATAAAATGTAATTAAATATTAATTACAAATGTTAGCCAAAAAACTTATATACAAACAAAAACTCGTTTTCATCATCACTACAACTTACATAATTTGGGTCAAGTATTTGTTTGACTATCTTTCCAAGTTTGACCAAATTTCGTAACTTTTCTTCATTACATTATAACTTAGCCTTAAATGACTAGTTCTCCTCTTGAAGCGTCGTTACATATGTTGGTCTTGACGAGGGTGAACCAATTAGCTTAGGATCAAACCCAAGACCTTTGATGTAGCCTAATCTTGTACCAAGGATGTTATTGCAAATGTTATCTACATTTGGCTCATTTCTATCAAGCTATAATCTTTGCAACAACTCATGCATCTTATTCTAAAATTTTAAAAATAAAATCAATATTTAATTCAAATATTATTAGTTAGTACTACATAAATAAATAAACTTAAAAATTAAACAAATTTTTATACTTACATAATTATTATGCGCTCCCTTCCTTGTAGCGTGTCAGTTTGTATATCACACTCTTCTCCGTATAGTTCATTCTGACTCTTTTATTTTGAAACACAATAAATAATACTCCCTCCGATTCATAATAAATGTCATTTTAGATACATTTTAATTATTCAAAATAAGTGTCATTCTTAACTTTGTATGCATGTTTATAATTTTACTTCCAAAATTAACCTTTAATTTCTCTCTTATCTTAATTACACACATCATAATTTCAAGGCAATTAATTGCAATTTCTCTCACATGCTAATTATTGCAAATTACCTTTTCAATAAGGGTATATCTATAATTTCATTAGCTTTTTTAATATGCGTGCGTTTTTCTAAAATGACACTTATTATAAATCGGAGGGAGTATTGTATTTACTGATATAATTGTAACTTTTAAACAAAGAACTTATAATTTCATTTTATACGGCAACAAATGATTTGGAGCCTTAGTTGTGAGGAGTTTTTATTTTTCCGCTATTAGCCTTAGTTTTTTCACACTTTTCCTAAATTAAGAAAAGAAATAAATATTAAATTGTGTAACAAAATTAATGGAAGCAAATGAGAAGAGAAAGAAGACAAAACCTTAACGTTGGCGGAGGCCCAATAATCACACATTTAGCTCCAATTTTCTAGAGTCACCTATTCGAGAACGTCTCCTTGCCTCCTCATTTGAAGGAAAATATTTGTAGTATATATGTAGTCGATAATGATAATCCTTGGCCCTTTGTTTCAACAGTGAACTCACATAGCTTGAAACTTCATTGATATTAACGATATTGAGCTTCATCTATAAACAACAAGTAAAAGTTAAATTAATCTTTAAATAAGTTAAACAAAATTTTATATAATTAAATAAATTGAAAAATTACCGAAACTTTGTCCAAAGCATTCTATAGCAAGTTGTCTCCCTTTAACTGCTTGGCATGTTGAAGGCAAGGCAATTTAGTCCTGACAATGACTACTAACTCACTAGATAATTTTGCAGATTAAATCTTTTCAACATGATGATCTTGCGAGGTATCATTATGCAAAGACAACTTATTGTTCATTGCAACATTCATGCGTTGCAACTCAAAACCTTTAATGATACATCTACCTCTTTTTTTGATACCGGTATTAGAACCTGACAATAAAAAATAATGATAAGAAAAAACACATTAAACATGTAAATATATAATTGAACATAAGTCTAATTATAGGTGGTAAAGATTAACAAACCTGAAGATCCCTCAACACTAGTTAAAGTAGACAGAAGTTGATGCTAATTGGCTTCATTGGTAGATGAAGTCGGTGGTTGTTATTGGATAGGGTCGGACTGATCTGGTTGTTGTAGGGGAGGATCAATTTTGGTAGTTGCCACCTTCTTTCCCTTGTTTCTACTAGGTGCCATTATTCTGAATATTTATAACTCAAATATCAATATTACGTACAAACATAAGTCAAACATCAACAATAAACATTAACATAACTTAAACATCAACATTTCGCATTAACATAACTTAAATATCAACAATTCGTATAAACATAAGTGAAACATCAACAATTCACATAAACATATCTCAAACGGCAACATTCTACATAAACATAAGTCAAGCACCAACAATATGTATAGACATGTCTTAAAAAGCAACATTCTGCATTAAAATAAGTCAAACATCAATAATTTGCATAAACATATCTCAAACAGCAACATTCTGCATTAACATAACTCAAACATCAACATTCTACATTAACATAACTCAAACATCAATAATATGTATAAACATATCTCAAACAACAACATTTTGCATAAACATAAGTTAAACATCAACATTCCACTTTAACATAACTCAAACATCAACAATCCACATAAACATAACTCAAATGTCAACAATTTTCATAAACATATCTCAAACAAGAACATTTCGCATAAACATAAATCAAAGATCAACAATTTGCATAAACATATCTCAAATAGCAACATACTCAAACATCAACAGTTTGCATAAACATATCTCCAACAGTAACATTCCGCATAAACATAAGTCAACCATCAACATTTCGCATTAACATAACTCAAACATCAACAATGCGCATTAACATAACTCAAACATCAATAATTTGCATAAATATATCTCAAACAACAACATTCCACATAAACATAAGTCAAACATCAACATTTCGCATTAACATAACTCAAACATTAACAATCCGCATAAACATAACTCAAACATCAACAATTTGCATAAACATATCTTAAACAACAACATTTTACATAAACATAAGTCAAACAACAACATTTTCATAAACATAACTCAAACACCAACATTCCTCATTAAAATAAGTCAAATATCAACAATACGCATTAATATAACTCAAACATCAACAATACATTTCAAACAATATAAACAACAATTTTTTTACCTTCAATCATCATGATCATGATCTTGAAAATCATCATCATTAATTAAATTATGATTCAACTCTTCATTACTATTATATTCGGTCAAAGTGTCATCATTGTCATATAATTCATCCTTAATATAGTCTCCATCTCTTTTTACGATAAGATTTGCTTGTACGTTTTTCACTTGTACTATATTGGGATCAAAATCTCTCCTATGGATTAATGATATATCTAAATCTTTTATTCGAATGGCTTCATTATTCAACTTTGATTCAATCACTTGATATACTTCATTACCATCCTTATTCAATATACCATTATCCCTTTCACAAAAATCGAAGAAATTTTGGTGTTGAAACTTTTGAACAACCTTCCAATTGTTGCCCAATATAGTATCATTGAGGTAGAAAGCTTGCTTCACTTGACTTGCAAGGACAAAAGGGTCATTATCATACCATGTCTTACTAACATTGATGTTAGTAATATTCCCATTCACTTTCATGTCAGCAAGATTAAATCATTTGCACTTAAACAGAACAACCTTTTTATCCTTGATATAATCCAACTCTGTTATTTCCGAGAAGACATCGTAGAAGTCAATAAAATCGTCGTCATGACATCCCTTAACAACCCCACAATTTTGGCTTCTAAGTCGAATGTCTTGATCTTGTATGTGAAATCTAACCCAATTAACAATGCAGCCTATATATTTTTTCCCACACATATAAGGCCCACATGCAAAATAATATAATGATGTTGTCGCCTCTTGCATGTTACAGTTATGTAATCATATCATCTGTAGGACAAAATGAAATTAGAAGTTAATCTGACATACAAATTGTTATAAGTTCATAATATTCCATCAATATATAATTTACCCGAGTCCTAAAACATGATATGAACTTAAGCTTATGTCTTTTTTCAACATTAACAATCCCTTTTCTTCGAATTGACTCTTTATGCTCTCTGTTTAGAAAGTAAGTAGAAATCACGAAATAGAGATTGAATCACATAATTTAAATATGAAATTTTGAATCAAAAGTAATATACATACTCCATATATCTATCGACTTCCTCACAATTGTTCAAAATATGCCCATGGGCAATTTTGAATTCGTCTTTAGTTAACTCCACGTATTTTCCGACATCAAGTGACCTAACATTTTAGGAGAAAACTGATAAGCCACCATCCTGATCAAAATCAAATTTATATTATGGTCTATTAAATCTTATCGCGATGTCATTTAAGTACATGGAACAAAATGTCAAGCATCCATTCGCTATATAAGCTTCTACAATAGAGTCGTTAGGTCGAGCTCTATTATGTATATAAAATTTAAGAGAGCATAAAAACCTAAACAAAATATAAAACATTAACAATTGTTACTAACTAATAATTTTTTTAAAAAAAAGTAAAAGTTAATATAAATTACCTTTCAATGGGGAATATCCATCGAAATTGAACCGATCCAAAAAGTTTTGCTTCATACGGTAAGTGAATTGCCAATTGCACCATAACATCAAAAAGGGAGAAACTAGTTTAAGCTTATAAAGAATCAAAGTTATGTCTTTTTCCATTTTTTCAAGCTTTTCAACTTTAAGTGCCATGCAACATAATTGCTTAAACTCACCCAATTGACCTAAAGTTACAGACACATCCTTCGACAAACACCTACGTATTCCAACAGGAAGTAGTCGTTGCAAAAGTACATGACAATCATAGCTTTTCAACCCCAATACTTTTCCCTTTTTAACATTCACACAATGGGCTATATTAGACGCATACCCATCAAGAAACTTGACTAATTTAAGAAATTGATAAAAATGTTGCTTCTCCTTTTTCGACATGTTGCAATAAGCAGGTGGAATAATGTATGACCCATCATCTCTTTTTTTAAATGCAAATATTTTCTTATATTCATGTCTTCCAAGTCTAATTTAGCCTTAACTATGTCTTTCAATTTGCCATCAATTCCCATCGCAGTTCTTAAAATATTCTCACGAATTTTTTTTTCAATATGCATTACATCAAAATTATGCCTCAATAGCAATTCCTTCCAATACAACAAATTGAAAAATATATTTTTTATTCCAATTGAGCTCAACAACATTTCATTTTTGCTTTCTAGTATTTGGGTGTTTGTCAGGTGTAATGTCACCCAAATGTGATAGTTGATAAACAACATCATCACCAGACAACTGCAAAGGAGCTTCACCCAATTTACTTTGCCATTAAACAATTTGCTTCTTTGCCATTTATGCCCATGTTCCAAACAACGACAATGTCCCGTATAACATATTTTACATCATAGCATTATTGGATAAGTTTGATGGTTACAAGCAAGATAGGCCATATATCCTTTAGTGCTCTATCAATCATTTATAGTCCACAAAATAGACATGTGCATTATAAATGTTTCACCTTGAACAACATCAAAAGTTTCTAATCCAACCTCTCATAGACCATTTAAGTCATCAATTAATAGTTGTATGTATACATCGATATCCATATCAAGAGTAGTAGGTCCTGGAATAAGCAAAGACAATAGCATAAAAGGCTCCTTTAAACACTTCCATGGAGGTAAATTGTATGGCACTAGAATTGTCGACCACATGTTGTAAGAAGTACTTATATTACTAAAAGGATTAAATTCATTTAAGCCTAAACCAAGTCAAACATTACGACAATCTTGTGCAAACCATGGAAACTTTCCATCAAAGTCTTTCCATGTCATTGAATCTTCTAGATGATGCATAATGATATCATTAATGTGTTTCTCTTTATGCCACCTCATATCTATAGCTATTTTTGTTGACATAAAAAGCCTTTTTAGTCATGGTTTAATAGGAAGGTATCTCAAGATGTTATGCAGTATCTTTTTCCCTCTCCCATCATCGACTCGCCACCTTGATGTACCATAAATCGAACACTCTTTAAGATCTTCACTGTCATTCCAAAATATAGCACATTCATACTTACAAGCATGTATTGATATATATCCTAATCCAAGGTCTCTTAATAATTTCTTTGCATCACAGTAAGATTTGGGCAATTTGTGTCCAACAGGTAATGCATCATTGAGTAAGTCAATTAACATGTTAACAGACTTGTTACTCCATTTATTATAGACCTTCAAATGCAACAACTTGATAACAAAAGATAGCTATGAGAAATTCGAGCACCCTGGATATAATTCTTCTTGAACAAATTTCAATAACTTTCCAAAATTATCTTCTGTAATATTACCAATTATGTTAGGCAAAAAAGTTTCATTCATAGTCTCCATACAATTCCCATAATCCTATCTCACCAATCCCATCATCATCACCATCATTAATGTTACTATCATCAACACTTGTACCAACACTTCTACTATAACTTGTTTCTTTACGTTCGCCATGATAAAGCCATAGAGTATAGGATTTATCTATACCTCATATTAGCAAGTGATTATATACCACATCTTAACTTTAAATGTCGACATTTAAGCAATCTATGTATAGATAACGAATACGACATTCTTCACCCATTTGATCTTTCACAAATTGCATGAAACTTTTAACTCCTATGTATTCAGAGGACCATTTCCGATGAGACATCCAACTTTTATCCATATAGCTATACAACTTCTATCCATCTAATTGAATTATTAAATGCAATTCTCATTCTATATAACATAATGATAAATCAATACAAGTTACTACTCCTCGATTAATCAGTATAAGTTCTTATACTAAGTGTGAATTCAAACAAACACTAAGGTATGTGGTGTTGTTTACACCTGTGAATCGAGAAAGGAACTTCTCGTTGTGACTTCTAGGCTCGTGGAATATTTCACTGATAGGCCTCATAGGAGCTATATCATAGGTTTCCAACCTATATACCATCTTAGTGGTTTATTATGCCTCAAATCATCCATAATTATACGTGAGTTTACAAGTTACTTCTCAATCAATCATTACAAGTTCTTATACTAAGTTTGAATTCAAACAAACACTAAGGTATGTGACGTTGTTTACACCTGTGAATCGAGAAAGGGACTTCTTGATATGACTCTTAGGCTCATGGAATATTTCACCAATAAGCCTCATGGGAGCTACATCACATATTTCCAACCTATATACCATGCTAGGGGTTTATTATGCCTTAAATCATCCTTAATTATATGTTAGTATACAAGTTACTACTTCTTAATTAATCAATTCAAGTCCATATACTAAGTTTGAATTAAAAAAAACCTAAGGTATGTGACGTTGTTTACACCTGTGTATCCAAAAAGGAACTTCTCGATGTGACTCCTAGGCTTGTGAAATATTTCATCAATAAGCCTCATAGGAGCTGCATCACAGGTTTTCAGCCTATATACCATCCCAGGGTTTATTATGCCTCAAATCATCCTTAATTATACAAGTCCATATATTAAAGCAAAACATAAAAACTCATCAATAATTCTAAGAATATTGCAAACAACGACACAAAACCAACACTCCCTTTGTATTCACACAAAACCTAAACACAAATACTCGTACTATTAAAGCAAAACATACGGTAGACATTAGTTGGGCGATTTACCTAGACGGACGGACAACTGCAGACTATATAGAAGAAGTATGAGGATGGATGATTATCGACACTCTTCAACAAAAAACATGGCCTGCAAAAAAGACAATTTTGTATTTAATATAATACACTTATTCATAAAGTTGGGTCTTAGGACATTAAATGTAGAACATGCTTATAACTAAAGTTTTTGGACACATAACCAATAGCTTACCGTTAATAAAGTTTTAACGACTTTGTGGCAATGATGGGCTCATGATAGCTTGTGAGTGATGAAGCACTTCAACGGAGAGTGAGAAGTGAGAGGACTATGATCTGAGAGTGACATTAGAGATTCAAAGTGAACTTTAGTTGAAAAGCTTATAGGCAGTAGTAAAACAAAGTTCCTAACACAGATTCACATTCAATAAACCCATTCAACACACATAATCCATATCAAAATATTCATTACTATCATCACTACACACATTCATCGCAGTAACATATCGACAACACACACGAGCAGAACAAAAAATAGAGAAATAAACACACCAAAAATTCTTTAGACATGTAACTTTTAATTACACATTCATCTATACATCTTTTTAAATTAAGTATTAAAATTGCATTAGACATGTAAACTTTGCAAAAAGACATTACACCTTCCAATGCATATACATAGTATAAATCTCGTGTTTCTAAGCTTTTTATTTCATTCAATGACCATGTTTTTTGTAAGAGCCAAATTTATACTTTATAAAGTCTCTCATTGATTATCAAAGGAGAATTAAGAACATCAAAATTTAACAAATCTTTATAATCTTTTTTGTAAATAATGATGAGGTATCCTCTATTTCAAACACTCTTAATGATAATGATTGTGATGATAATGATAATGATAATGATTTGTCTTATACTTAATTTGTTGAATGTATGGAAATAATAAGCTTGAAAAATATGAAATTGTAAAGAAATTCAAAAACTCTTAGATACGTACATGATTGAGAATGAGACATTAAAATTTGATATGCATGACATGATAGAATCTAAATGTGTGATTGTAGCTACTAGCAATGAATATAATCTGATATTAGAAGAGACATTGAAAAAGAATTAATTTTTTTAAATATTCATTGTCTAAGTTCACTTTAGCAAATGAAAGTTTGAATTAGAGGCCAAAATATCTCTAATGATACTAGCAATGAATATAATTTGATATGAGAAGAGACATTGAAAAAGAATTCATTATCTCAAATATTCATTGCTTAAGTTCACTTTAGCAAATGAAAGTTTGAATTAGAGGCCAAAATATCTCTAATGATAAGCATGGAATTGGTTTCACTTATAAAAGTGCATTATCCAAAACTAAGATAATTTTTATGTGGGACAAAAAAAAAAGATGATTAGCATATGCCTAAATCATCCATAAGCATATAATATCCAATTCTAGACATAAAAGTTTTACTGTTCATACATCATTCTCTAGGTCTCAAGCTAAAAAGAAATTTGCTACATTTGTGTGTGGTTCATATTTTAAACCTAGAAGACATGATTCACAAGAAAAAAGGTACAATTTTATGTAAGACCACACCAAAGGAGCTTGTAGTATATGTCTCTTTATTATTAAAACAACATAAAAATAAGCTCGTAATTATCATAACCTATTATTTAAGCACTTAGAAAATGTTCACAATTCTTATAGGACATATTTACACTAAAAGAGTATGTCATAAGCTAAATCATTTGTTAGGCTTTATTATCTTACAAGAAGAGTTTATTATCTCTCACATATATAAAGTAGAGCTCCCTAATTATTGTTACATCCAAAAAAGACCCAAAAAAGCATATATGTCATATTCTTATAGATCTCACTCACATGTTCACGTACCTTCAACTTATCCTATATAAGATGTCACTTTTGTGAAGATTATGGAAATATATATAGAAATTACATCTAAACTTACATTTGTTAAATTCAAACCCATCAATTTTCAATCAACAGAATGTGATATATACACACCAACACAAGCAGAACATTCCTAACACTTAACACAATTGTAATAGGCAATTCATCGAACACTTTACATACATGAGAAATTCATCCCAAGATAACTATGAAAATAATGTGTTTTCCCTTTCATCACTAACATTAAGACATTCCAAACATACTCCAATCACAGACAACCCAAACCAACACAAACAACTCAGTATCATCATCCTTAAACCGTCCAACATCACACGTCCAAAACACATGAAAGGAAGCACCAAAAAAGCCAAAAAAAAAAAAAGCATCAACAACTTACCTCGACGGAGGAACAAAACGATGACGATTGGAGAAGATAGAAGCACGCAAATGCAGAAGACAGAAGACAGAAGACAGAAGGTCGTCGACTAGGGAGAGAACGAAGAAGAAATCAGTGGGAGAGAAAAAAGAGGGGGGAAAAATTTAGGGGGTCAAGTGTATCTGTTAAAGCAGATAGCAAAATGACTCCGTTTGTCGTTGAACAAATGACGTCATTTTTCTTTTTTTAAAATTTTCAAACTTTTAGACACTCTTTTCAAAAACGTCTCCATATGTTTATATACCCTCAATCTTTTAGCGATGCTTTGCCTAATTTGTCGCTAAATGTCATTTTTGTAACGAATTACTAAAATAGATGCCAAATGTTAATACATTGTCAACCTTTTAGCGACACTATGAGAAATTCATCACTAAATATCATATTTGGCCACGAATTACTAAAATAGTCGCGCAAATCTTTATTATTTTTATATTTTCCATTTTTTGGTAATATATATATTATATAAAATAATATATATTTTATATATAGTAAATAGAGTTTTGTGACACCATTTATATATTGTCAAATCATATATTTTAAAATACATTAATAAGAACAACTAATTTATTTTGAATTTTATATTTATATAATTTTCTTTTTGTAATATAAAATTTCTAGAAAATGTTAGCCAATTTATATATAGTAAATTAGAGCTTTGTCACAACACATAAAATGGTTAAATCATATATTTTAAAAGACATTAATAAAAAGAATTAATTTATGTAATAAAAATTAATTTTATGCTGCTTGTCCTATAATTTTTTAAATAATATTATTGTTAACTAAATAAACTAAATTTATTTTACATTTACAATCATTGTAAATAATATTTAATTTGATTATTAAGAATATTATATTAATATTTAATATTTATTTCCATTGTTTACTTTGTTGTAATTATTTTTTAATTACGTCGCAATAGATATAATTATATATGGTAATTAATATAATATTATCTTCATGCCACTACCAAAAGTGAAGCCAAATGGTAATGGCCCACCATTTTGCGAAGGTTTTTTAATTAACGCCAAATGGTATATTTATTCTGAATTAATTAAATATGACATCATTTTATTTAACAAGAAACGACATCATTTTCTATTAAGTTATTAACATCAAAACGAACCTCTCTTTGTTTTCTTTTTAGCCATCAACATTCCTTTTCGTTCACAGTACATAAGTGTTGTCCCCTCTATTGTGATCGTCACCGTCGAAGACGCATCGTTACTTGTGTTGGTATTGTTCTTCTTTTTTATTTTCAAATCCTCCTTCTTGTGCTTTGTTTTACTGCTACGTTGAGGAGTTTATTGTGAGTTGTGTTCTGCTTATGGTGTATGGGTTTTTGTCAGTGTTATGTTTGGAAGAAGGTTTCTTGTGTTTCCGTGTTGGATGTGTATGGGTGACCTTTTTTTTTTCCACCTTCCATACTTGTTTGACAAAAGCCTCTTAACTGTTTAACGAAATGCTTGAATGAAGGCTACTTCTACAACGAATGTTTATGTACATATTTACATTTGATTGTACCATTTATAGTATACTTTAAAATGACTTTATTTCAATGTGTAATAAGGCTATGAGTACACGTAACAATTAAAAGTTAAATGGTCAAAACTAAAAATATGGTCAATTGTGTTTCTGTGTTAGACATAACAATTGAAACTCAAAACTAACAACCTATTACTCTAATTCTTAAAAGACCAAATCTGTTGGCATACACAAATTTGAAAACATATATATAATGGAGTAGCTTAAAACTAACAAGCTAATTATTAAGATAATCTAAAGCTAAATCATAATTACACAATTATTTTTATTAAAGGATTCTATAAAGGATGTTTACGTACATAGAAGCAATCATATTTCGAAGCTGCAAGAGATGTTTATGCATCCCCTAAACATAGTATATACACACTTAGCATTCTCAACTTTATCATATGAAGTAGTCTCACTTACTAGATCACAAAATTAACTTTGCTAGAATGTTGGAATATTCAAATAAGAACTCTTCTTCTAACTTTTCAAATTTAAATTGTTAACATTAATTCATCATGAATGTCGATGTGGCGACTAGTTTCCAATGGTGGAAATGAACTCCGCTAGAAGAAATGTGGCAAAATTGTCCAAGACTAAGAACAAATCAATGCAAAACAAATCCTCTCTGGTAAAGCAAACACACGTAAAAGGAGAGCCTGCTAATGCTCAAAATGATAGGAGCATTTTTAATCGATAGGAGCCTGCTAGCACTGAAAAAAGGGAGCTTGTTTAATCAATAAGAGCCTATTAACTTTTGAAAGAAACCTCTTGTGATATAAAAAGAGAAGGAGCCTATTGAAAACTGAAGGAGCCTCTTAAAAACTTATAATGCAAAAATTTAAAAGTAAGGAAGAGAGAAAATAACACAGTAGATTTATACTGGTTTGGTTTATAATGAAACCTACATCTAGTCTCTAAGTATCCAATTTGAGTATTTCACTATAAAAACTTAGTAATTTGACGAGCCTCTTCAAGCTCACAAGTGTATTTTTTTCAAGGTTCTTCAACCTTCCACACTAGTAGTATTTTGCTAACCTTTACAAACTCTCAATAAGAAGTGTATGAATAATTTAACCGTCTCTCTTAATAAAGTGATATCACTTTCTAAAGAACACAGAGTTTGATGTAACTTTCAAGAATATTGATGCTCTAAGATATTTCACAAGTCTCATGTGTTGTTTGCAAATGTAGTGACTTTTCTTTAAGTGGAAAATTTCCTAACTAGCCATTACTTAATCTTTAAAATCATCTCTACTGAAATCATTGATATTTAGACATTAAAAAAAATATTTTATCAAGGCTTGCAAAGCATATTATTCGAATTAGTATGATCCTTCGGGATGTCATGAAATCATTTCTAAAAAATAAGTTTATAAAAAAAGGTTCCTGCAGAAAAGGAAACAATTATTCTATGATTTTATTTCCTTTTAAGAATTATATCGTTACGTATATTTAAGAATTATATTGTTGCCTATATAAGGAAATAAATCCAATTTGAATTTTGAAATATTATACAGTTATCATCAAAATCGTTAATCATAAACTTTGAGCTAACAATCTCCCTCATTTTGATGATGAAAAATAATAATAGATATATTTTCAAAATTCAAATACTAATAAAGGGTTTGAAAGATACCTATAAGCTTTACTCGTAGTTATAATTAGAAGGAGCCTGACATCTCTATCATTTGTTTATCACTGATTTAAACTCCACAAGTTTAGCAACATTTCAGCATAATATATCATCAATAGCAATTATATCATCAAAGCAATATTGAAAATATATCAAGTGCAAAGTATATCATTAATTCTCCCCCTTTTCCATTATCAAAAAAATAAGAGGGAAAGAGTAACAAAGGAAATAAACAAATATCATAAGTATGAGAGAACAAATCAAGAACAAGACAGAGACATTTATCAGACGTTTTTTAAGCAACATTTGCAAGTTATGAATTTGATTTTGCATGATGTCTATTTGGTTGTGCATTTGATTTTGATTGGAAAGAATTTGCTTTAGATGTTGAAGGATCACATCATTGGAGCTCTGGAGAGGTACAGGAGCTGACTTTTGTGGGGTAGGGACCTAAAAGATCTGCTACTCTTTCTGTCTTCTTGTCTACCCACATATTGTCCTTTAGCTTGTAACCAAATTGGTAGTGAATTAAAGAATGGAACTTTGCTAGCTCATACCAATTCAGGTTGTCAAAAGGCACTCCAAAATAAGCAAAAATTTTGGTCAACAGCATCCCATACGGTAGGCCACCAGTGGTATTCTTGTGAATGCCCTTATCCACCATAAACTTCATAATCATTACTAGGAGGTTCATCTTATTACCCTTCAAAAGATTGTAGACCACATATGTATCCAGAAGGCTGCATCTTTCTACTGAGCTACTCTTTGGAAAAATTGAAGTAGCCAAAATGGAAGCAAGGTATCTTAGCTATAAGTCCAAGTGTCTACATAAGAGTGTCAATGGGCCGAGTTGGGTACGGGCTGTAAATGGCCCGGCTAGACCAGGCCAAAAAAGTTTTCAGGCGGGTAGGCCCTTTAGGGCCACGGGTGGCTCGTTGGGCCTCAGTCGGTCGGATAGTTTAATATATTTTAAAATTTTTATATATTTATTTTAAGAGAATTTGAAACAGTTGTAGTTGTATTTTTAAATTTGATAAATTATAGCACAACCATTTATAGTAAAGTGTAAGATGAAATTACCTATAAATTACTAAAAAATATTTATATAAAAAAAGATATAAAATACGAACCAATATATATTTATTAAAAACAAGTAGCAATGATATTGTTGTCATAATTATTCCCAACAAACAAATGAATTTAATTTTAATTTTGTAATTTTATTTTAACAATTAATTATACTGTAAACGTAAAAAAGTTATTATATAAGTACAATGAACTTATTTCAAATATTATTTTTACGTGTTTAATAAATTATTATCTCTTTTCAATATGATTTTTTAAATACGTTTATTAAGTTTATAATATAATATTTTCAAACTTTTAATGTTTTTATAAATTATGTACAAAAGCTCTTAATTGAAGTAATTGTCGTACATTTAGTTATTGTTGATTTTTTTACTTGTATAGTTACATAAATATTATTGTCTTTTCATATTATATCTATTAGTAAATAATCATTGTAAAATTTTATATTTTTATTACACACATTAAAAGAAATTAATTAATATGATGATTAATCTTAACGCATTTAAACTTTTTTATTTTATTTTTCACATTAGACAATATATACATTATGCATATATGTATTTATATTAATCTTAAAATGAATTAATCACTTTATTAATCCTAATGTATCAATTCTAAAAGAATATATAAGTAATTGAGTTATAAAAACAAATATGTGTAGTATATTATATTGAAAATAGCTATTATTTTATTAAAACTAGAATACATTTTATAAATATTTTTTATATGTTTTTATAAATTATTATTTTTATTACTTTCAAAAATAGCTCTTTTACTTTTTTTTTCTAAAATCATTACATTCTAATTAATCTAAATTTATATTCATAATTTTTTTCTCCTTTCTAATTTCTAATATTAGAAGATTCATTCCTAAGTCACTCTAATTAAAAGTTTGTTAAGAGTAATTCTTTACTCAAAACCTTGATATAAGTTTTACTTTAAATCCTTCTCGTCCTTAGAGTGTTATAAGCATACCATATTTCATAAAATTTATAAAATTTTCACTTTTTTCTTTTTAATATATATATTGTTTCACGACTTTAAATTATAACAACATATAATTATGATATAATAAAGTTATTAATTTATTGAATATTAAATTACAAAATATTTATATTTTTTATTTAAACCACTTAATATTTCATTTGAATAAATGAAAGTGTAACATAACTAACTTCTTAATGTTTTAATTAATATTTTAGGTATAATGAGCTAAATATTATCACAATTTGTGTCAAAAGTCATTAAGTCAACTTTAGATTGAAGGGAACAACATACATTTGCATATCATTAATGAGAAAATACATTTTAAAATTAAAATCTTGAGATGTTTTTATTGGTATGATTAATTAGGAATTTTAATTCAATTGATTAGAAATTAGTGTGAAAAGTCATTAAGTTAATAATTATAGTTAAGAATTTCAATTCAATTAGTAACAAATTTAAATTTTACTTAAATAATTTATTAATTATTATAGGAGAGAATTGATG
>JANITX010000186.1:22666-47002 GCA_027564395.1 Erythroxylum ulei | reverse complement strand
TTCCAAGAAGTGAGACGACCCGAGGTTGCATCTTATACTGCAATCCTTGGTATAAATTGTTTTTGACCGGTTTCCAAAGGTAGATTTTATAATCGAACGACGAGCCGCAATCAGTACCTCAAAATGATCGAATTAAGCGCAAAGCTTGTATTAAGCTATAAAACACTTAAAACACAAATAATTAACAAACTAACACAATTCTCACCTAAACACATACTAAATGATCGAATTAACGGCCAAACACATATCAAACTATGCCCTAAAACATGATGCAATTTACATTTATCATCATCCACCTACTTAAATGTTTGCTTGTTCTCAAGCAATCAAAGAAACAAACAACACAAAAGCACAAAGCACACAATTCAATAATGAGGCAATAGCTTCAACTTCAAGAAACAAATTTAACTCTAAACTCATCTTTCAAGTTGTTCTAGCTTATTAATAAGCGAAATTCGCGTCTAAGCACCTTGGACTAAATATTCAAACTAATCAGAATTTTAATGTCGAGTCTATTCACCCCTATCATTTGCACACACACATTGATAATCATTCAATCAAATCAAAAGTGTAGCTATTTCTCAGTAGGTTTTCATAAAAAATTAAGCTACTAACAAGTTTGTAGGTCTTTATTTGAAAACATTCTTTTTGTTGATTTTTCTTTAAGGAGATAAACCTAGTATTTTTTATGCGGATGCAAACATTTATGATGAATGTGGATCTAGTTACTCAACTAAGTCATATTGTTATTACGCTACTTGGTTGGAATACCATCATAGCCTTTTTACGCAAAGGCACACATTTGTGATCCGTGTCGATCCGGTTACTCAGTGACATCATATTCTCAACTGGCTATTAGCTCTATTCATAACCCGAAGGCCAGCAGAATAGTTATTTTAGTTAAAATTTATACTTTTTATAAAACATAAAATTTTGCCTATCTTATTGCTTTAGCTAATCATTTTCATGAAAATTTACTAATAAGGCCACTTATTTGAATGGCCTAAAATTATAAATGAGTATGGCAGATTCGTAAGGTGAATGGACTAACATTATGTCCTAATTAATCATCATATTTAACACTAAGTAACTTAGGTCACCAATTTCATAAGCTAACAAATCTTTGCAACCTAAAAGGATATGTTTAAGGCTAAATCTATCTCCTTAAGTCCTAGCCATTGACACATTAACACAATTCACAATATGTAACCTAAACACTCAAACATAACAATATGTAAAATTCACACTCAAAAAACACAACCCTCTCCATACTTAAACATCACATTGTCCTTAATGTGAGAAGGTTACACAAACACACCAGGGGAAATAAAACACAAAATATAAAAAACATAAGAAGAAAATAGTAACAAAAATGAAAAGAGAAGGGTTAGAACACGAACTCATTAGGGTGCCTGAGATGGGGATGGTGTAGGAGATGGAAACCCAATGCACTTGACATCGACCTGGGTTCCTTTTCTTATGCTTGATTCAAAGAGAATAAAAGAGTTAGCAATCCAACCATTCCACATCATTACAAACTATTTTAGAATTTAAAATAAACCCAACTACATAACAATTTAAATCTATCTACTAAACATGTTAATTTAGGGTCATTAGGTTGACTTTACATCCCTGGAAGCTCAGCTAGGATCAATTATAAGTGACTTACAACATCAATTTTGTAGCCTGTGAGTAAGTTGCAAATTGCAAAATGATCAAGAGAACAATATTGGTAAAGTTGAGAAAACTAATTGATTTTAGTAATGTCCTTTTCACTAATAAACTACTGATAAAATAGGGAATAACAAAAATCCCTGAATCTTCTATTAAGTCTAGTAATTTGTTTTGAAAAAAGATAACCTGCTTTTGTTCTTCCTTAGTCACTCCCTTTTCTTCTTCTTCTTTTGCTTCACGAATAGAGACTAACAAAGCTTCTTCAAACTCGATGTCTGTTGCCATCTGTTCTTCTTCCTTTTACTCCTTTGAAGATTTAACATCATTAACTCTTATGAATGGTATTCTTAGTAGGTAAGGCGGAGGAGAAATATAGGGTGGGTCTTTATTCTTTTCTTCATCCTTTTTTTGCTTCTCTTGGTCTTCTATAGAGTGGGTTTCAGACGACCTATCTATTGGTTCTCCTAACTCTTTCACACTCCTAAGTGTGATAGCCTTAACTTACTCTCTCGGATATACTTTCGTGCTGCTCGAAAGACTTCCCACACTTTATGTGGATAACACAATGGCAAGTTGTTCCACTTGAACCTCTAGACTAAGAATATAAGAGGCGTGAGTTCTTGTTACTTGGTTAATTTGCTCTTCTAACCTCTTTTGGGTCTCATCCATACTTATGAGCTTGTTCATGATCTTGTCTAGTTTGGAATCATAGTCATTGTATTTATCCTGTTGATATCCATGTGACCCTTAATTTCTAAACTAAATCTCAGTATTATTAAACCAATGAAAATTTAGGTGGTTATGCCACCCTGACTAGTATGTATTATAATAAGGATTGCTATCTCCCTAACCAACTTATGCTCTATTAAAGTTGAATTGCTCCATATTTTTGTTTTTCCCTAATAAGGAATCACCTGCAATATAGCTCTCTTGTCAATATGACTTATATTTGTGCTGCATTGCTGTGACTTGAGAGGAAGAGGTGGCTTTCAAGCTACTCAATTGCTTGGTTAGGTTGTCATAGCCTGCAATATTGTCATTGAATTTGCAACAATCATTCCTCCTACGTCCCAAAAGATTTACTACTGTTTACTTCATTCGGATGTCCAAAGATAACTAATGTATGACATATCTTCTAACAGATTATGTGCTACTTCAATTATTTTCCTCATGAATGATCCTCCAATAGCTACGCCTATGGTGCTCCTAATGGGTGGATTAACTCCATTGCAGAAGGTTTACAATAGGAATTCGTTGCATAGATTATGATGAGGGCAACTCCTTTGCAACTCCTCATACCACTCTTACGCTTCATATAAAGACTCCCTATCATTTTTCTAGAAATTGACAATTTCCTTTATTAGTTTTGTTGTTTTGTTTAGAGGGAAATACTTATCTAGAAAAACTCGCACCAACTACTCCCAAGTTGTGATGTTGGATGGGTGGAGAGAATTCAACCAGGCCTTGGCTCGATCCTTAAATGTAAAGGGAAAGAGCCTTATCCTAACAACATCCTCTGACATCCCAATATATTGGAAGGTGTCGCAAATGTATAGGAAATTAGCTAATTGAGCATTGGGATCTTCATTGGCTAACCCGTATAATTGCACGTTGATTCACAAAATTTTTAGCAGTGATGATTTGAACCCAAACGTATTCGCTTACACCGATGGTCGCATAATCCCTTGACGATGAGGATTAAGCTGTGGCCTTATGACCTCTATAATGGTTCGTCGCTCTCTATGGTGTATCTCCTCCACCATCATTCTTTCCATCTCTTTTTAATGTTCAACTCTTAAGATTCGCCATTGTTGTCTAGTGATATCCAAGTTGATGTGTCGTCTACATTGTACCCAACTTCTTTTTTTCACAAAAGATGGTGAAAAAACCTTAGACTACAATTAGTATGCCTCCTCGACAATGGTGCCAAAATCATGATTATGTCGTTAGAGCTTTAAAATTTATAAGCCCTCAAATACTGCAAGCACAAGGGTTTCAACTGTAGTATAAGAGGTGTCGATACCACAAGGAGGGTACTAGCCTAATCCTAAGTTGTTGGATCCCATTTCTGGAACCCAACTCTTGCGAAATCATGATACTAAGCGTATTATCTTATAGGGCTATTTCCATAAACCCTTATTAGGCATCATTCCACAAGGGTAGCGTGCCCACAACAGTTAAAAATCAAAACAAACTTATTATTCCATCTCAACCATTTTACAAGGAAGTCAATACTGAACATACACAACAAAACTACTGCAATATATCATTTAACTACTAAAACAATAGAGTTTGAAAAACTTTATTTACATATCAAAAGCCACACCATTGGCTTATTTCAGAATACAAAATAGCTAATTTGAAGAAATTCCCTTAGGCTCTTGATCACTTGATCCCTTAGCTATCATCTAAAGATGGGATAGAAAAGGAGGTGAGCTTGAAAGCTTGTAGGTAACAGTTGATAACGGAAAACAAGCAAAAACCTTTTGAAAACATTTACTTGCCATAGTAAAATTCTCATTGAGTTCATAAAGCACTTCTTTCTAAAAAAATTTCATCATGTAGTTAAAACCTTAAACTACAAAACATGAATGCATCAAACTTGTTCAGATAACAAAAACACGTAAGGACATCAGAAATGGTTTGGGTGGATCCAAAAATAGAACGTACTACACATTTCCATTTAATGGTCCTGTGTAGCTGTGAAACTTATAGGAATCCATGAAGGAGCTCCATGCCACTAGTGGGTAGGCAGGAGAAGCCTTTAATTTGGTCAACATGCACGTGACTTAACATAGGGGACCACCACAAACCCACATCACACATATTTCATAACTTATAAATGCGTTGCCCAAAATGACACAATTTCGAAACTTGATTTTTCATAAACATGAGATATGTCGAAACCATGATTTCATAAACATGTTATCTTTTCAAATATAACTTTCAAAGTCTTTTCATAAATCAAATAAAATTCATATACAAAATATGCAACACATTCTCAAATCATTCATAAGCAATAAATGCAACACTTATGATGCAATTGGAAACATTAAACTTTCTTGATTCAAAGAAAACATTAGTGGCTTATTTACTCTATTATAAACATGTACCCACCTTGATTTCCTTGCTTATGGACTTGCTCAAATTGCCTCTTCTCTTGCTCCACTGGCCTCTTTTGATCCCTTTATACAATAACAAAAATCTCACTCAATAGGGTTTTAAATTGAAAATCCCTCAAAGCACAATCACTAAAATTGGTTCTAGAATAGTTAGACCCAAACATTTTCTAAACTTCATGAACTAAAATCCTTTCAAAAATTCAAAAGATTTAAAATGATCTTACCTTCATTCTTCACCAAATGAAGGGATCTTTAGCTCAAATGGAAGCTTTTCTCTTCCTCTACCTTTTTCCCTTCTTGAACAACCTCAAAATCTCTCTTGAAGGCTAACACAATTGAAACCCTAGCTTGTTTTCTCTTCTTTCTCTCCTTCTCTCCTTCTCTTCGTATTTCTCTCTCTTCTTCAAGATACCCTCTCTTTTTCTCTTCAATTTTCGTCCTTCTCTCTTCTTAAAAAGCTAGAAAACACTTCTTCTTCCAATTATGCTCGTAATGAGTCTAAAAAGTCCATTTTACCCTTCTTTATAGGCTTATATTCTTTTAACCTTAAGTATCTTGCCAAAAACACCCTTGAACATTCCTACAGCCTTAAACACTTTAATTCAAAAAAAAGTTCCTCTTGTCTTAAGTTTCTAATGACACCAAAAACAATCCATTTGGTTCAAAAATCTGAAAGTATTGCCCCAAAAATTTTCGGACTATTCTTATATTGAAATAGTACATTATTCTCAACTTCCATCCAGAAATTAAACATCTTAGAGACTGAATCACAATTCAACTTCTTCAGATAATTTGTATCCCTATTGCTATAGTTTACTCCAAATTAAAAATCATCTCATTTGGAATCCTGCAGGTCAAGATATCAACAAAATACCTAAGTATGTTCAGTAAAACATCCAATTCACATTCTTCCAATCGATACCTTTACTTTGATTCAAATAATATTTTTCTTATCAATACCAAAAGCTATAAACTTTCATGGAGACATAAAAAGAAATGTGTTAGGACTCTATTGGTCCAAGATTCACTTCAATTGAAGGTCAGATAACAAGGTTATGGCCGAAAGAATCAAACATGATTTTTTTCTCTCAATCATATTATACCTGATTCGAGGCAATTAGCATAACTTTCTCCATATATGTCGAATCAAGGTCATTCTTCTACAACTTTCATAAAGGCCTCGAAAACAAAGTCTATCATTTGAAGGGTCAAAAATGGACCAGACAATAGGGTCAGATGTAACCAATCAAAGGGTTAAATGAATTGGAAAAATTGTTATAACTTTCCCTATAGATATTTGCTTAAGGTGTTCTTTGTATGGTTTGAAAGAGGGAGTCAAGATATACAACTTTAATGAAGACCTCAAAGACAAATTCTATCATCTGAAGGGTCAGAAATGGATCAGATGATAGGCCAGATGAAACTAGACGAAAAAGCAGACGAATTGGGAAAATTGCCATAACTTTGCCTATAGATATCGGATTAAGGTGTTCTTTATATGGTTTGAAAGAGGAATTCAAGATCTAAAACTTTCATGAAGACCCAAAATATAGATTCTATCGCCTGAAATATCAAAAATGGACCAGACAATAGGTCAAATGAGATCAGATGAAAAAGCAGAAGAAGCAAAAAGCGGAAGAAACAAAAAACAGAAGAAGCAAAAAGCAGAAGAAACAGAAAGCAGAAGAAGCAAAAAGCAGAAGAAGCAGAAAGCAGATGAAGAAAAAAGCAGAAGAAGCAGAAAGCAGAAAAAGCAAAAAGCAGCAGAAGCAAAAAGCCGACAAAGAAAAAAGAAGAAGCAAAAAGTAGACGAAGCAAAAAGTAGAAGCAAAAAGTAGAAGAAGCAAAAAGCAGACGAAGCAAAAAGCAGAAGAAGCAAAAGGTCAAACATAGAAGAAGCAAAAGTCAAACATAGACGATATGACATCATCACAGATGATACATTTTATATACGATATGACGTCATCATAGACGATATGACGTCATCACAGACGATACTATCTATACTCCTGAACATCTCCACTTATAAAGACCATAACTTTCAACTCCAATATCTAAAATTCTCATGCTATATACCGTTGGAAAGATAAAAGAAATACCTACAATATTCTAGAAGAAACTTTGTCTAAATCTATCTAGATCAATTCAGAATTTCCCCTGAAGTTAGGACACGAACTTTACATTCATCTCCCAATGTACTGCACTCAGTTCTCAACTTCATGACAAATTTTGAGATTCCTAAAGATATAATTTGAATTCTATGTCTTCATAAGAAATGTAGCCATATGTTTCTAGTTTAATCAAAATCAAGAATCATCTTATTCTAATAATTAGAGAAAAAAAAAGTTATGGCTAACAGACTGAAGCACACTCTGTGAACATTTTCCAGATCAACTACTCATTTTGTTTCAAACTCTTTCCTTAACACAACTCATACCAAGAAGGAAAAAGGCCCCTCATTTGCATACCTTGTTCAAGAGATGCACAAAAAGAGGTGATTGTTATCCTAAGTTTCGCTAGTTCTTGACGCTTTCGATTTATATGTTTGTTTTTGACAAGTCTGACTATCGTTATGTCCACTTCTTGCTTGAATATCTTTTGTTCTGTTTCTTTTATTGTATTTTAGAAACATTCAATTCTTTATTGAAAGATCTAAGTACTTCTACCATAATGATATTTTTACAATTTTGAACTGCTTCCAATTTGTTGAAGCTAATAATGCCTTAAACTTTCAATAGTATATATTTCCAAGTTAAGGAACACTGAATGGTCCTACAATTTTCTGATCATCATCATCTCCCTCATTATTATCCACTTGCTACCTTAACTAAACATTCATCTTCATCTAACTCAACAAGGATCTGACAATGACGACAACGATGATGGAGTTTCAAATTCATGGCTTTAAGATAAAATTCGACAGATTTCCAATTAGTGATTTATAGATCATGTAATTCTTAGAGGATTGTGCCAATAAAAAGGACATGATTTATGAGTTGGGAAGGATTGTAATATTGTTGGCTGAAATAGTTCAATTTGAAGTAGTATGTTTTTTGTTGTCGAGGAAAAGTTAGAGAGAAGTGTAAGAAACTGAGCTAAATCATATTTGATGCACAAATTTGGCCTCCTTATATGTAATTTATTGTGTTATACATAATTATAGAAGACAATGTAATTTTCTAATTTATAGAATTTTATTATATACAATTAATGTGCAAATTTCTTTAATTATATAAATATACATATATTTTATTTCTGACCATAATGAGAATTAATTAATTTAAAAACATAATATATTATTTTAAATAATTAACATAAGAGTATAATTAAAAAATACAAACAAGATGATAAAATCAAACATGTTTGTGTTTTTAGTTTTTAATTACAAACCTCAACTAAACAAGTTTTTGTTTTCAGTTTTTATATTAAAATTTTCGATCAAACAAGTTTTTTTTAATTAAAAAGTAGAAAACAAAAACTAAAAACTACAACAGAAAAACAAAAGTGAAACCAAACGTCCCTAAATAAAGATTAATATGAGATTAGATCTTACTTGGACCCCATTTAGTATTTAATTATAATTAATTGTATTTATTATTAATGTTTAATTTAAATTAAAATTTTTTTTAATTAAATTGTTAAAAGGTCCAAACCTTATCATAAATAAGCTTAGGTTCTAAGGGAGTTAGGACTTCTTGCGTAACCTCTCTACACTACTTGTAAAGTTCTTTTAATATGATTTGTGGATAATGTTAGAGGTTAAGCACTTGTGCAACTATGGCGATTAAGATCAACTAATTTCAAAAACGGTTTGAAAGAAATAAGAAAAAAAGGATCAAGTTTTATAATAAAGTATAATTTATGATTCATTTTTTATTTATTAATCATGTTATAGATTTTAAGTTATCCTAACTATCTTAAATCAAACAAAATTATTTCATATTTATTCTCCTACACTTAGGAGTGAATCTCGCCACAATTTTCCAATAGTTACTTTCAACTTTCTCTATATATCAACATATGTATAAACTAGATCGAATGTAGAACATAATCTTCAATTTTCCCACACTTCTCTAGATTTCGATAATTATTCTTTCCTTTTTTCTGCCTTTCCATTTTTCAAAGAGGTTCATTTAGTGTACCTGCATGATTGAAATTATTATCCTCATTAATAATAATTGGTCATACCATTATCATCCCAGATATATTGTTTGCCTAAACGAATGACCTTTACTGGACTTTGATGCCTTCTTTCAATTCATACGACTCCCTATCAGGGAAACTGAAAATTCCAGAGAATGCTAAATTACCGAGAAGAAGAAATTGAATCTGCGAACCCTGTCACTAATGTAAATAATAACTTGAATCTTATCTGCTAAATTCATGCCTCTCCATGAATTAGTTAAGAGTCCTTGATCCAGATGAATCAATTAAGGTTTTTAATACAAAAAGACTTGTTAACCATGTATGGTGCTTCCATTAAGTATACATAATTAGTGTCTCCCGCTCTAAAAACATGATGTTCAAATACTTGCCAATGGTTCCACATGAAATGAATATCTGAAGTACCAAAAGTGTAACTATCTACCTTTTATATAAACCTTGAATAGTTGAATCCTTCAAGGTTTAGAAAATAAATCAAGGATAAAACATAGTAGAGATGTCCCTGTTTTGAATGAAAAGCATCAGAAACAAAACTGAAGCATCAACCTGCCTGAGATCTAACAGGACATCCGTAAATATTTTAAGACTTGTTGCAGACGTTAGATCGTCTTGGTAATGAACAGAGGACTTGACAAATTTTATGATGGAATATTAGCCTCATAGCCTCAACTTTCTCGAAATAAGAATACATTAATATGGACAAAATTGAAAAGATAGCCGAATCTCATTCTCCCATCCTCTTTTTCAATATCACAAGAAAGAAGGAGAGCTGCATTATGTGATCAACCGGAAGTTTGAGTAAGATACATTATTAGACAGTTGAAACACTAACCATGAAAGTTTATATGGGGTAAATGTCTAATTTGGTCTCCCAGCATTCGAGAAAAATTCATAACAAAAAAGGGAAGATCTTCCCATTGAATTCATGAAACCAAATTCACATGATTTTGATAGATATTGCCAAGGAAAACAAACAACATATCATTGAATCATCCTTACCAAGAGCAGCAACTCTATCTTGATTTTATTTGATCAAATACACGAGGAAACTGATAAAGTGTAGCCAGTTAACTAAGAAATCCACTAGCTTATAATCAAACCTCATTGTTATTTGGAAATTCAAATGCAAGAGAACTCCTCCTAGTCTCGAATGGCCACAGTTTATGGAGATTGAGATCTGGATGAAACTGTTCATACTTATTGCAGCTAGTTTTCACTTTGTCATAAAGGATAGTGTAGTTCGAACTGCTTATGTTTCTTGAGTAGCAGAAGTTAGTATCATCATATTGATAAACCTGCTGCGTACTGCCCACTCCACTGACCACCAGGTTGTCTTTTACAAGAATAACACCTTGCCCATCCTGAAGATTATTTAGGAAGTTGATCACTAATCCGGAGTCAGTGCTACTGAAAATCTTTTTTTCATTGAAACCCAGTGTGACGTTGGCTAATAACAACGTGCCATTTTCCTGGTCCAAGTTATCAGAATACATCCCAAAGCTAAAGGTTTTCAATGATTTCGTCCACTGAGAATCAGAGGACACCTTTTGGGAAAAAATACTATCATTGAAGGATATCACCTGATTAACATCCTGTGAATCCCCGTTCTTACTCATTTTGATGTGATTATTGTACCCAAAGTGCTGATAGAAAGTAGTAGTGATATTTCCACGGGAGCTTGCCACCCACCCGCTAGAAAATATGGACCTGCGGGCACTTGTAACAAATGTTCCATTCAGACCCTTAAAATCTGACACCAAAGACAACGCAAAAGGCTTACTTTCATGCATTGAAAGCTTCGCCAATGTTCTGGCTCTTTTATCATCCAACCAAAGATGCAAATTGGCATCTATGTACCACACCTTCAAAGCGTTTGTGACACTGAACTCTAACTTATGGAACCTAGAGTCCAGAATGTTTCCTAAAAATGGTGTAATTTCAACGTCATAAGAAGGGAGATTGAATGAACCAATCCCAGTAATGGGTCTCCACAAGAGAGGATTAATTCCACCAGTGTAAATCACAGTAAAAGGCCAAATTGCTCCAACAATCTCTCCGTCAATACTAACCACAACCTCCCTGAATGGTCCATTTCCTGGTGTATCGGTGAGATTATTTGCAAGAATGTAGTCATTAGGAACATTTGTATACCAGAATTCATCATTTTCATGGAAAGAAACATAAACTTCCAGCACAGCCCTGTACACATTTGGAGGAATCTTGAAATCCTCAGACTTAGTATCAGAGGAATTCTCAATTTCAAACCACAACCCATCATTCAGTGGGAGCTTTCTCGAAATAGGTAAGATCAAATCAGCATGAGAATCAGATCCAATTTTCAAATTATTTAACCTATGATTATAGTAACGAAAATTATCTTTAGTAGGATAGAAATGAAAAGTGATATTAACGTGGTAAACTCCCGTGTAGGTCTTATCGACGAGATTGCCGAGATAAACAGCAAGTTCTTGTTTGTCCTTCCTAAGAAGCAGCGAATAATACCTTGTTATGTCCTTGCGTACTGTCCAAACAATCCCAGTAGCTCTTGGCTCAGCCGTGCAGCTCCTGAGAAGCTCAACGCCGCCTAGCCAAACCCCAAAAATGCGGTCAAATTGCCTTCCTCTGGAAGTTGCCTTCCATTCAAGGATAATTTTGGAGAATTCCTGAGATGGGCAGTGAGCGGGAGGGGTATAGTTTGCAAGAACAGGAGGCTGACCATAGGTGTAGCCAAAGTCATGTTGAAGAACAAGGTATGTGCAAGGTTTGGTCTTGGGGATTTTAATGGGTTTGGTCACTTCAAAGTAAACAGTTGGTGATGTATAATTGAGAGGCTTGTTTCCGGTGGTGTGATCGAGAAGTTGTGATCTGAGAAGTTTGTTGGTCTTTTGGAGATTGGCATTGGATGGTAGTGGGTGAATGAGAAAGAGAAAGACACAGACAATGAGGACATGGACGGTAGAGACAGCCATGAATGGTTTTTGCATCTTTCTTTCGGTGTCAGCTTGAACAGAATATTGGAGTTCGTTCATTCATCAAATGTCTTTGTTGGATTAAGCACAGAAGATTACGCTGCACAAAGCACATAGTACGGTATAAACAATGATTAATTGTATATACTAGTGAAGAGAGAGACACAGAGCCATAATCTAATGATCATTTCTGGATATGGAATGGTACTAAATATGGTATTCTGACTCATAACGTTAAATTTAATAACATTGGGCATATAATAATAATTCATAGACTGGAATATTTTCACAAAATATTAATGTTTTAAAAATCAGATTATATATCTAACAGGTTAAAAGAAAGGTTTAAATTTTAAAAGATTAACTGATATTAAATTATTATCAAACTAATATATAATAAATAATAAGTAAAAATTATAAGAATAAATAAAAATAAAATATTTTACTAAAACAAAAATAATATACCAATGTCAATTAATGTATATTGAATTAATAATAAATCAAATCTAATAATTCAAACAAATTTGCGTCTAGATCTAAAAACTCATAAATCACACTTTCATATAGAGTATCTACATCAACTTTTACTGCATTAAAAAAAGTATAAATTTGTAATATATGAAATTATTCTCTGTTATAAATGTATACTACATTATACTTTTAATGTTAAATATGATCCAAATAAGATATCAATTGACTATTAGTAGATGTTTTTAACTCATTTGTTGTAACAAATGTATTTACTTTATAAATTGTTTTTTTCGAGTTCATTAATCAAGATCAAGCGATAGTTCTTTTTCTTCAATCAAAAATTCAGTATGGTAAATATTATCAATATTAACTGGATCATACATCTTTTCTTATTAAGCACTCTAAATATATAACAGAAAATTTATAAAGTCAATAATAAGAACAAAATTAATGAAAAATAAACAAATCAATAAAAACATACGTTCTTCATTCTTAAATTATAAGTAGCATAAAAAAGTTATTAAGTCTTTGATGTTTGATAGGTGTAGTTTAAACTATATTTTGATAGGTATTTTAGTGTATTTTTAGGTGTTTATTAAGTAATTATCTTATGTATAGGCTTAGAATTGTGTTAATGTAAGTATTTGTTTATATTAAAAGTGTTTGTGTACTTTAGAGCATGATTTTGATCTTAATTTTATGTTTAGTGAGGTGTTTGTTAGTGGTGGCAATCCAATTATTGAAGAACAAAGAAGTTGGACATGCATGGAGCTACATAGGTAAGGTCATGATTGTGACTGAGAAGAATTCTCTAGAGTTACAATCATGACTCCCATGTCACGATCATGACAGAGAGAAATTTTCCAAAGTCACAATCGTGACACCTAAGTGCGACTTTTTCCTTTTATTTTAAGGTTTTTGGGCATTTTTGGAACCGATCAAAGAGAGAATCCTACTTACACCCCCAAGACCCTAAGATATTATTTAAAAACATTAAAACACTAAAAAAGGTAGCAGCCAACATACCAAAGTGTATCAACGTGGGAAATTAAGAAGAACGTTTAGAATTGCAGCTTCTCAAATTAAGCTCTAAGCAAAGTTTTTATTTTTTTTTTTCCTTTTGTTATTGTCATCAAACTTGATTTGTAAACTAAATTCCAAGATGTTTATTATTTTCATGAGTTTCTAAACTCCATATTAGGGTTTATTTCGAATTTATTTTGTGACTTTGATAATTATTAATTCAATGCATATTCTATTATTGTGATAATTATGCATGCACATACTTTGATGACAAATTGAGAGAAGGTTGTACAATAAGAGTTGGTAATTTAATATGTCCTACAGTTATTAGATTAATAATCATTCAAAGAGAGATCTTGTGTGAGAAAGAAATTTTCCAATAGATAACTTTAGATCCAGTTAAAAACGTTAGCAATGCCTTAAACATAATTGGATCCTAAAATTTTCAAATTCAAATTCAATTAAGGTTAATTTATGAGATCTTGAGAGAGAGTAAACAATGCCTTAGGAAATCTAGGAGTGACACATAATTGGATCAATCATAGTCAAGGAAACAAAATAATGAAAGAATAAATCTTAAACATTCATCCTTGATAAATCCCTAAATTACTTTGGCAACTCACTTGTTATTTGCTTGATTTATTAATTATTTTAATTTTTGTTATTATTTTCATTCAAGTCACCATTCTAATACCTTAGACAAAGTTAGGTTCAATTAGATTTATCTATTTCCTCGTGGGCTCAATACCTTTCGATACTACAAGATACGATCCATATACTTGTGAGTATTGAGAATTTTATTAGATGTAAAACTTGCTCAACAAGTTTTTGGTGCTATTATGGAGGATTTAGCATTAGGACAATTTGAATTCCTTTGATTTAAGGAATTATTACCCTTTTTGTGTGATTGAGGTACCCAATCCTAAGAAGTATATATATATATATATATAAATAAAAGAAAACGAGGAAATTTTGGACACAAAGTATAAGACACATCAATCTAGACATCATAAGGAAAAAATGAGGAATCTGAAGAGTTAAACACCAAGAAGAGATACAAGGAAAATAATGGAAGAAATACATCATGGAGAGCAAAGAAACTTATAGACTTCATGAGGCCAAGATCCAACGCTTATCATCAAGGAATTATATGACCACCATCGCAAGCGACAGACGATTTGTTTGAAGAGATGGCGAATAATAGTTGTCTTTAGATAGGAGTCAACCTTCTAGGACCCAAAAGGAATGACTGCTGCAAATTCAGTGACAACTTTGCAGGCTAAGATTGACAACCTCACCAAGCAATTGAATAGCCTTACAGTCATCTCTTTCTCTCCATTCAAACTAATTCAACAAGGATCCGAGCCATGTGAACAAAGAGCCATATCACAGTTGATTGCTTCTCAGTAGAGAACAACAACATGCAACAATTCAACATCAATGGAATACAATTTGGTCAAGGAAGTAATGATCTTTATTTGAACATAAATAATCTTAGGTAGTAGAGCCACCCAAATTTCTTTCAGCCTAATAATGCAATTACTTAAATGGGAACTCAAGGTCTACTGGCATTTCATTAAAATGAGTCCAATTCATAGGATTTAAAATTAGACAAGCTCACGAGTATAGAAGGGCAGTTCGAGCAAGTAGCAAAAACTCATGCCTCTTCCATTCATAACATGGAGGTTTGATCGATGGTTTGGTTATGTGTAAATTTTAATTATTAACCCTTGATAATCCGCAAGTGCACGGTTTGTTAGTGTAGTACCAAAGGTGTTAATCCCACAAGAAAGGAGTTAATCTAATCCTAAAATCTAAAGCCAGAAATAATAACAATAATTCAAATTACATGAAACTAATATGAGAATTTAATTCAATCAATCAAATTAAGAATCAAACACGAAAATACTAATTACTAAGCAATTCCAGCATACTCAAGAATCAACTGAAAAAATTTACCAATTGAGAGAAAGAGAATTTTACCTATCCTTAATGCTAACCTAACTTATTATGAATTATCATATTGTTGGATCTAGAATATCCTAGGGTTGATTACTCTCTCTCGAGTTATAACCATTAACCTCAAATCATAAATGCTAATCAGATTATAGAGGTTGCATTTTCTCAATTCTCAACCTATCCAAAACCTTAATTAGTTTTGAAGTTCTCTTATAAACTATCGGAAGCCTATGCAAGATCTCTGCTCACACAATTTCTCGATCTGATTCAATTCTTGTTTTTATTAAATCACCTAATTCTCGTTAGTCCAATTTAATCATTTTTCATTCAATTTACTCTCTCAGTTATTATCGAATTATGCAATCGCATAATCAAAGCACAACAAATCTAATAAATACATAAACAGTACGATTTTCATTAATTCAAGAATAAAATTCTGAAGGTGAGTTTAGAACATTCTCAACGTTTTAGATCCTATCCTTAAGTGTTCAATCCAATTCTACACAATAATAAAACTGAAAATAAACAGGAAATTAATTTTATTTAGTAATTTATTAATTTTTGTAATTGAATTAAATAAAATTAAGTAATAATTATAAATGAATAAAATTAAAAGTATTTTGAAAAAATATAAATTTCAAACAAAATTATAATTTAATAATTAAAATATTTTATATAAATATTAATTTATAAATAAATTTAAATTTTAAAATTATTTATTTTAATAAATATAATATAATATAATTAATAATGTATTAATAAGATTATATAAGAGACTAAAATAAATAAATTAATTAAAATAATTTATCTTTAAGTTAACAAAAATATAATTATATTAACATTAACAATTAAACAATTTTTTATTTGAAAAAACATAAAATAAAAATTGAAAACCACAACAAGAAAAAAAAAAAGAACCAAACGGCCCTAAGTTTTAGTGATAATCTTAAAAGTTTAAAACAAACTTTTTTGCCATAATCCAAAAAGAAATTGAATGTTTGCAAGAACATTTAGAACCCTCATTTTTTTTAATAATCTGTTTATTTGTTTCGTTTTCGGTTGTTTTTGGCAAAAACATTCAGACCCTTCTTTTTCTGATCATTTGGTTTAGGATGTATCTTTCTTTCACTTCTTAGAATCTGATTCTAGTCTCTAGCAGGATGCACTTTCTAATGTTCACCAATTAATATCACTTTTTGTATGTCATGGGTCACTTTGATATGGTTCTGGTGTTAGGAATTCATTTCTTTTCCTAACATAGCTAATTCTCATCTTTCTAGTTTGCTTCCTTTCTGAGCTCAATGTTTAAGATACTCTGGTAAATTTGTTCATGAAATATCTCCTTAATTTACCCCAACAATTAAAAAAAAGGGGGCTTGTGAAGCGGGGAAAGATACATCCAACACATGGGAGTCGTGATATTAAAGTAGATTGCTAATTTAGCATGCTTTTCGGGATAATTCATCTGGCAACGGATTTTTGTTAACTCTCCGTACATATATGGCAAATACTCATCATTTGAACGGCAGGTTATGTAAATATGGTCACATGCCAAACTGTTAGTTAGGCATAACCCTATGCTATGCTATGCTTGCCATCTGCAACCGTTGTTCGGGCTTTAAATTGTAGTTTGCAGACAACAATTAGAGCTCCAGTAACTATTATGAGTCATGCATTAATTAAAAGAACGATTAAAACAAAACATCTCTTTTCTATTGCATTGATTCATGCTGAATTTCGAAACTCCGGCATTGCAGATTTTCGGATAACAAAATTAAATTGTCCGATCCTAGCTTTGAATGGCCTATAAGTGCTGATCTCAAGTTGATTCAACTTTATAGCCTCAATGCTTTCTAATAAGTACTCCACAGCTACTAAAGATACTGATACCTACATTTTTAAGAACACAACATCACTACCATGCATCTTCAGCTTTATTCAGTGGTTGTCAAAATAAAAAACATTAGGATGTACCGTAAATTGTCCTCGGACGTCAACTTTGAAAAACCAACTCCATAGGCTCGTGGGTAGTGTTCGGCAACAATTATTGCATTGAACAAGTTATCTATGGACTGCATCCCAAGGGATTTAAAACTTTGCTATGCAAATATGTAACACGCCTCCGCGTCTTCGACCTCCGAAATTTTACTCATCACCCCTCTTTCCTTTCTTCTCTTCCTAATTCTGATGGTCGTTACTGCAAAGACAGAATATCATGCTAATGCTACTGACATCGGATGTCTAACCTACCAAGTTATCCTCTCGGGCACTAAAAATTTGCATCTTTCTCTAACTTAAATCAGCATATCTTTTTTATATACACCAACCTAACTTCCTATAATATAGCATCATTAAGAATACCAGGAGCAAAACGTTAAACAAAATTAAAGAATAGCTTTTCCAGAAACTCATACAAGGGAATGATTTATAACTGACAGCAGACCGGAATCCCCATGTAACAAGAACACTTCCAAAGGAACATAAGGAGAGTTCAAAGAGGATCCAAGCCTATAAGTTGGTTGTAATATTTTACTCCCCTTAGCACACTGAACAGTTAGAAGACGCGGTCCAGTTCTCATCTCCCACACCTACATGAATGACCAACATAAGAAAAAAGAAAAAGAATCATTCTATGAATAAAATCTAAGAACAAAATCTCAAAACAAGAACTCATAAGTTAACTAATACATAGCAAATTCTCAGCTAGAAGGAAACAAGACATCTAGCAAGTCAGGTTTACTACCAACTATCTAACACCTGATACAACAGCTGTAGTATTTCAAAGACCTGATTTCTGGCTATTGATCTTAAACAACTATTGCATGGAGATATCCAGTTAGAATGTTCCTTCTACAAACCATTTGGCAACTCAATCCCCACCTTCTTTTCTTTGTTTTCTTTGTTTTTTTTTTTTTAATGGACACTGCATTTGGAAAGGAAAGAAAAGCAAACTGTAGATGACGATAATAGAAGGCATGGCAGGAATCAGGAATAAAAAAAAAGGAATCTAACAACCAAAATGAATAGCATGAGTCTATAAAACATATAGAAACAGATTTTAGCACATGGATTACAAAGATTAACCTCAGCTGTGGAAATAAAAAGGCATTACACCAATTGATAGAAGATAAACAGTCCAATGCTATTATTTGACGGAGTGAACATCAAAGAAAATAAACAGAAGTAACTGGCAGAATTTGGAGGATGAATTTTTAATCATATCTGACTAATAGACATACATTAGAACACTAACCCTAGTACAACTTCAGAAATAAATTTATACAGATTTGTCAGATCCGATGATTTATGGGATACATTATCCTTATTTTATGGACATCATTAGTACTATATTTTATGGACATAATCATAAAGATTACGTTTTCCCACACTCCCCCTCAAGCCGGTTAATAGGCATTAACCATTTCCAGCTTGGATACAACCCTTAGAAACATGGGACCGCTTAACACTTTGGTAAGTACATCTGCAAATTGACTATGTGAAGATACGTAAGGTGTGCAAATCAACCTACTCTCCAACTTCTCTCCGATCAAGTATTTGTCAACTTCAACGTGTTTTGTTCTACCATGTTGTGCTGGGTTGATAAAGTTTCTGCTTGCAAATGAATTTCCTTGGGATTATGCATGAATTAGCTAATCACACTAACTGCAAATGCCATATCTGGTCGTGTGTGAAACAAATAAATGAGTTTTCCTACTAGGCGTTGATATGATCTCTTGTCCACTGTATTATCTTCCTCTACTATTCCAAGTTTAATATTTGAATCTATTGGAGTACTTGCAGGTTTGCATGTTGTTTTACCTATTTTCTTGAGAAGACCTATGATGTACTTCTCTCAGGAGATAAAAATGCCCTGCTTAGAATGACCAACCTCAATCTTGAGAAAATATTTCAACCTCCCTAGTACCTTGAATTCTTTATACAGACGTTAACTTAAGACCTCTTTCTCTTTAACATCATCCCATGTCACAATTATGTTATTGGCATCATTACAATTTGGATTGAATTTGCCGACAAAGACTTACAACTTGGACCTCTCAATTGCCAAGTTATCCACATGAAGTAATAAAAGTAATTGAATGTTTAACAACTAATACTCATTGTAAATAGTAACTGAATGTTTAACAACTAATACTCATTGTAAATAATAACTGAATTTTTAACAACTAATACTCATGGTAAATAATAACTGAATGTTTAACAGCTAATATTCATTGTAAATGATCTATTTCTAGATTTTCAGCTTAGTTCCTAGCATTTTCTATATTCACCTCATCTACTCGTTGACAAATTTTTGATGCATTTGATTCAAACCAATATTGACAGGAAGGAAGTGAGAATGCTTTTGGCATCCAAGAATATCTAATGTAATTCAAATACATTCATATTTATGGAGAAACAATAGTTGTAAGAGTAAATTGTTAAAGTATAACATAATTCTTATGATCCATGAAGACAAAATGAAGCACTAAAAGGCAAGAAAGCTATAAAGTGAGCTACCTCAATTATTCCTTTCCGAGGTGCATGAATAGCAAGGCACAGGCAATAATCACCTTTTGCTAGTTCATAATACGAGGAACTTGCATGTGCACTATCCTTATTAACTAGCATCTCCGTGAATAGACAGTTAGCATCTCGATATCCCTAACAAGAAAATCTTATGATGGAGACAAGATAATTGCACTGGAAATTGATTAAACACGTAAATGGCAGAATCTAACCTTCCACAGTCGCACCACCACAAGAGCTTGAGTGTCCAGGAGCAATATACGACCAAGTGAATCAGTTATTGCAGCCAATGTTCCACTAGGTGATAATGTTAGCTTTTCGCCTTTTCTTGGATGATCCATCAAACATGTTAATGGAGAAGCTGCCACAAATTATAGCTTTAGAAATCACTAAAAATTTCTATAAAAGAAAAAGGTTTTGGATAGCTTTTATTTGAGCATGTTTACATATACAACACAAGCTAGCTTAATAGTAAGCTTGTGACAAATTTCTCCCGTTGACAATGGGTTTATTAGATAGCGAAACAAATTCCATATTTAGTTAAAAATTCCTCTAGGTTTCTATTTCTTCTTCACATGCATAAATCCACTCTAGAGAACACACGCACATGTGAGCTAGCTGCAAAGCAAGAATGAGCAAATGAAAAGGAAAACTTTGAACCAAGAGAAGAAAACCACAGTACTAAGTGCAAAGGTTGTAAACCCAAAGAAGAAACAATCATAAATATTGTTGTGAAGAGAATAAATGACAAAGAGAAAAGAGAAAAAGGGATACAAGATTCACTAGTTTAACTACAAGGATTATAGCCAAGGATACAAAGATTATAGCTGCGAATACAAAGGTCACAGATACTAGGAGGTGCTATTGATTAAATTGATCTCATAATAGCAGTCCGATACAGGTTGATACTAATATTCTTAAACAGAATACCTAAAACGATTTAAATATAATGTTGAACCAAGGTGATTTATACCCTTTGTTATGGTAACAAAATATCATGTTACTAATGTTTTACTTGTAATTAATTCCTTAAGAACATGTCAAAGTTCAAGACTAATTGCAAGTGAATTACAACTCAATCTACTATTCACTTTCAAGCAAAAGCAAAGAACAAATTAAACAGGGAATACTTAAGAGCAACATGTAGATCCAATTGATTTGACAAAATCAAAGCTTTTGATGTACAATTTGACCCAAGAAAAATTGATCGTATGAAGAGAATGATTGTAAAGCATGATGAAGATTGAAGGAATTGTCCACTGGAAGAGGCTTTTAACCTCTATAGGACCTATTTGGGCAACATATAGGACATTAAAGTAATATTTTTATATTGCATACTCATAATACTAATAATAAATCAATTAAGTTAAAAGATCCTCACCGCTCACCCTCAAGCTAATGAATGCTTTTCATTTCTAGTTTGCATGTGGATATTTCAAATGATGATGCAAGGAGCCCTTTTGAAATAGATAAACAGTTATATATTTTTTCTACCTAATAGCTATTAAACACAAAATGCTTTGAATATCGAGGCATTGCCAGTTTAATGTTGAAAAAGCAAATTGGTGTGTGAGGAGGTGCTAGTGATTAGAGTATTTCAATGATAATAATTAGATCTAGGGCAATATGGTGATGCATAGTGCTCAACAATGATGATGATATCTATCTGAGATAACATCAATGTCAAGGTCTTTTTAGAGTCTATTGTGTAGAGAAAGAAGGTTAAAACAAGACATATGAGGGGTGATGCTAGTAAAAGGTAGAGGAGAAGAGTATGAAGAAAGTAGTCAATGGTTGAGGAGGGAATTATGGAGAAAGTAGTGACTAAGTCAATAACTAAAAGAAAGGAAAAGAAGCAATTTGACAAGTAGAACATGCTCAATGTCAGTGGAGATGGAGAGTAATGATGCAGCAATTTTCTTTAACATAGAAAACAGATTCTAAAGATGATGCTTGTGGTTTTCAGAAATATGGCTTTAGACTCTAATACCAAGTGAAAATAGAATAAATTAGAAAGCGTAAAGAGAAAGAAGAATACAAGATTTGCATGGTTTTATTATGAAGCTTAAACCCACAAATACAAAGATACTAAAATATGCTATTGACTAATTTTAACCAATCTATTGATAATAGCAGGAAAAATACAAGCTAATACTACTGTTTCTTAATAGAGTAACTAAATTATTTTGCCATAGGATATTTGAGTTACAAATTATATATAATTAAACATAACAATAATATTAAATCTTTAAGATCTTTAACAACTGTAAATGGCAAAAATTGTGAATGACAACACTTTCAATCTTGTTTGTTCATTTTATACACACAAGTGAGATGTAAACTGACTAACAGCATACAACTCTAGGCAATAGAAAACAAGCATGACTGTGATGGGGCATATGAGAACCTATCAAGCTGAAATATAACAGTAAATAAGTTTAAATCATAACGCAAGCATACTTTCGCTAAGTACTTTTGACACATAAATCTCTATGAATTACAAAACAAAATATAACCAAGAAACTTACCTTTAGCAAATGACTGAGGCTTCACTTCTGACCTTTTGGTAAACGTTGGTTCGCTTCTCCATATCATTTTAGAGAAGGACGCTATTGTTGAAAATGTTGCTGGTACCACTTTTGAAAGAATAGCTCCCACTAAAGACCTATTTCTGTCTTCTGAAAGTCTTTAAGAGATTCAAAAATATTTTAGTAAATGCCGTAAGACAAAATAACACGTAATGGTGTTAATTTAAGGTCAAAAGTATTGATTTTTACAAAATGATTTTCAGATATATTGAAAAAAGTACTGCATGGCAAAGCACCAAAAAACAAACCTGAAAGCAGAAATTACAGCATTCTCTCCAATTGTCACAGCACAATAATAACGTTGGCTTGACTGCCCAACAATAAAAATAGCTGAACTCAAGCACCAGAAAGTGTGAACTATGTTTGCTACTCTATACTGCAAAGGCCCTTAAAGAAAGCATTCGCTTACAAGCTTAAGGATCAAATGTGATTACCTGAACTTCCATCAACGGAGGTGGCATAATGTCAGTAATTGCAGCATCTGCACACAACCCGTACTTCCCAATATTCCACATTTGGTAATGCAATCTTCTGAAAAAGCTTCCTGAATCTTCTGAGTTCATTTCCTTTTCATTCCAGAATGGTGCATGAGAATTTTGGAACCGTTCTTGCAGCAGATTCTAAGGATAACACATTAATCACCAAAGAAAAGCAAAACCCAGTCTTAAACCAAAGCAGTAATGCGTTAAGAGAAGTTCAAAACAATCTTTTACATAAATATGCACCTGAATATCAGAGCCATCAAAGCGAGCTATTACACCAGAGAAAACGACTGAGACCTCATTTGAGTAAGAATCATGGGTCAAATCTTTCTTAGTTCCTCGAACTCTTAATTTCAAAATTTTCCCAGGATATACCATCTTCAAAGCCCCAACAAAATATCACCATCTTTAAAATCCAGACTTTTACAAATTTAACCAAAAGAAGCTTGAATACTCAAAAACAAACCTGTCTATGGACCAAATGCCCATTCAATGAATAAAGCAGCAAATACCCCGAAGAGGTCCCTACAGCAATCGCTCGAATCTCGTCGTAAACAAGCCATTCCAAGGCAGTGATGAACTCAGACTGGATCGGTGACAGCTCGGGTCGGATCCTGAACCGTGGGCCGTCGTCCCAACCTGTGATTAAGATGACAGAGCCGTTGGCGATGGCGATGGAGTGGCTACCGAGTGCGCAGTGGAGGTTGGGGTTCTCCACCAGCCACCCCTCTTTTCCGGCGCCGACGTCGCTCAGCTCCTCGCAAGCTATGCACCCAAGCTCCGTCGTGTGAGTCCGTTTCGTAAATGACGTGGTTTTGGCCCTCGGAAATGATTCCATCGCTGTGGTCTAAATGCAAAGTTGAATTGAACGATTCCTCAGATTTGAAGATCCAATTCTGCCCACCAACAATAGAAGGTAAAACTATTGTATCGTCGGATCTGGATACACTTAAAGAAGGAACGAGGATGTGGGAAGTAACTCTCGTTGGATCCTTCATGGACAAGAGGGCTTCTCAAAGTCATGAACTCCTGACCAGGGGACAAATACGGGACTCCAAGAAGTGGAGGCGGTGCTTGTTCACATTAACACGAGAGAGAAAAGGTGATTGATTATATATTATTATTGGACTAACCATATTTCGGTATTTAAATTTTAGGATTACTTTATACGTGAGAAACAAAAATTATTCCTTTCTTTTTTTAGTAAAATAATATAATTAACTAAAATATATCAAATATAATTTTATTCCTTTTTTAGTAAAATAATATAATTAATTAAATATACTTAACTAAAATATATTAAATATAATTAATTATATTTAATATATTCTAAATATAATTAAATATAATATATTCA
>JANITX010000184.1:14886-25290 GCA_027564395.1 Erythroxylum ulei | reverse complement strand
GGATTAACAAAAAGTTTATCACAATTCAACCCCCCCTTCTTGTGCATCTATATCTCATTATTAAGCATTGTATTAACGTGTGGTTCAGTTCAGGATTCACGTATATCAACAGTAAAAACAGAGCATGAACACCCATTTACCTAACAAATTTTATGCACTCTTTTTACACCGTCTTTAACGATCATTATAACTCAAATCATTGATCATCATCAAATGTGTAAAGCAAGAGATGAATATAGCTAGGTTTTCTCAGTCACGTTTCAGCATATACTTATCACCATTTTATATTCATTTAATAATTAACTATCAGCAAAAATGCTTCATTCAACAAATAAAGAAGAGTAGTGCTTAAGACTTACTTGCTTAAGCTTCAAGATCTTCAAACTCTTCACATTTTCTTTTAACCCTAGCTTTCTTCTCTCACTCGTGAATCATCATTCAAGGTGATAGGGTAGGGTCTTTAGTAAGAAATGAAGAAGACAACGAAACGGTAGCAACAAAAGAAAGGTGAAAGCATGTTTCAACGTGGATGGGTGAGAAGTGAGTTTCGGGGATGAAGACAAATAAAAAAGATGAAGAACAAAATTGAAGAGAGAGTATAAACATGAAAGACAAAGCAAGGATGGTCTTTCAAACGTAAATAACATGGGTTTAAAAGCTTGGTGGGTGTTATGACACTTGTCATGACACTTACCACTTAAAGAATTATGCTACTTGCATTTTTACTTAAGCCAAGACATGACTCTTAAAAATCAGTCCATTAATCTCTCAATTTCTAATTCAATTGTCTTTAAATTTTCAATGACGCTTGTCATTAAATCTTAATGTCACTTATACAAATTTGCACTACCATTAGACTCTTATTTTTATTACTATTCATCAATTGTTATGTCACTTGACATTTTTCCTAGTCCAAAAATACCTTGAATTCTCAGAAAATTCACAAACTTCACCAAAAATTCTAAATCAATAATTTAATTTACCAGATTAATTTTTAAGGCAAAAAGATTCACTATCCATTTCTTAATCACATGATATTATTTCCTAAAGTATAGGATAGAACACAAAGGATATAAGTGTTATGATCCATTGTCGCAAAGACTTCATATTTCTCAGTATGTAGCCTTTTAGGAATATAAGATGTTCTCATCCCTTGTAAAATTTCGTGTCAATGAATCTTCTCTTTAATTTTTCTCTGAGTCCTCTATATCCTTATTTCTTGACATTTCTTTTGTAGTATCATTTTATAGTTCTAATAATTGACATAAACTACATCTAATCCCATCGTAATCTCCACCAACTGTAGATCCATCACCTCTTTCAAATGATTCCTCTCTAGCCATTCATTCCTCCGAACCTCTTATATCTCAACTTGCTCTTCGTCGTACCAATTGAGTAAGTCAACCTTCTATTTGCATTCAATATTTTTATGTTTATTCTAATTTTATTTGCCTATATAAACCTTAAATATATTGCAAGGCAATTTTGGACCCTCTATAGTAGCAAATAATGACATAAAAATCATAGGCACTTACAAGCACTAATACTTGGAACATGGTCAACTTACCATCAGGAAAGTCTATTATTGGCTACAAATGGGTTTATAAAATTAAGATGCAAGTTCATGGAACAATTGAGCAGTATAAAGCCTAACTAGTTGCTAGATGATTTATACAAGAGTATGGTATTGGCTATGAGGAAATATTTGCTTCTTTATTCTTATAGAAGTTGCTGCTAGTAAGTGTTGGCCATTATTCCAAATGAATGTTAAGAATAACTTCTTTAACAGTAATCTTACAAAATAATTGTGCTTACAAACTCCACCTAGTTATGATCGTCCATTTAATAAGGTTTGTTAACTTCGCAAAGCCTTGTATGGACTGAAACAATCTCCTCAAGCCTGGTTTTCCAAATTTAATTCCACTATTAGCCTCCTTAGTTTTCAGTCTATATCCTATGATCATGCCTTGTTTATTTGTAAAATGACTCAAATATACACTCTTCTTCTTCTTTTTTATGTCAATGACATGACAATTAATGGTGATGATACTCATGGTATTTCAACTTTTAAATCATTTTTACATCAATAGTTTGAGACAAAGGATTTGGATAATTTGAGTTATTTTCTAAGTCTCAAAGTTTCATATGATGGACCTAGTTATTATCTCTCACAAGCAAAATATGTCATAGATCTTACCTCTTAATCAGACATCATTGACCCCAAGCCTACTACCACTCCTTGTAAATCCAATGTTCATCTTTCTGCTACTGATGGGACTTTGCTCAATGATGGTACTCTTTATTACTAATTAGTTGGTAGTCTTATATATCTCACTGTTTCCTGATCTGATGTTGCTTATACTGTTCACATTGTTAATCAATTCATATCAACACCTTGGACCGCTTACTTCTTAAATGTTCTCCATATCCTTCGGTATATCAGAGGTACTCTCTTTCACAGTCTTCACTTTTGTCATTCATCTCTATTGGAGTTATGAATATACTATGATATTGACTGGGTTGGAGATCCAAATGGTCAACACTTAACTACTATCTATTATTTCCTTTTTGCTACATCGCTTATTTCAAGGTGCAATAAGAAAGAAATAATTATCCTCAGTCTAGCATGGAAGCAGAGTATTGAGCTTTAGCAAACATAACTTCTAAACTCCTATGGCTATGTTGGTTGCTTCATGATATGAATTTTCCTCTTCTTCCACAACTCCTCTATTTTGTGATAATCATAATGTCATACAAATTGCTCATAATGATTTCTATCATGAACATGTTAAACATATTAAGATTGAGTGTTATGATGTGTCGCATCATGTTATTCAAGTAACTATTTAACTTATCCTTACCTTATTAAAATCACAAATTGCGGATCTAATTCATCTTGATAATTTCAAGAATTTATTTTCAAACTCATGATATCCAACTCCTTACCATCTTAAGTTTAAGGAGAGATGTTAATGTATAACGTATAAAAATACTTTATAATTGTTACATAAATGTATAACGTATATAATATATACGTTTTACATTTATATACGTTTTACATTTATGTAATAATTATAAACTATTTTTGTATATTATTGTATAAATACTCCTTTGTATAATAGTTTCACATACAAAAATACAAAGCTTTCTTTACTTGCTTACAATATACATACCAATAAACAATATATTTTATTTCAAAATTGAATTTCCATAAAAATGACTAGAGCCTAATAACTGATGAAAATTTCATGTTGATGCCAAATTAGACTACAAATCTACAACAATGCTTTTTTTTATATGTTCATTCTAATTCTTTTTTTTTTTATCAATGAAAAAATAGAAAAAAATAGCCTTGTCTTCAAAGTGGAGATATAAAACGTATGTTTGATAAGTTGATAACTTTTCTCACCATAGATATTTCTTAGAACTCCCAACTTTTGTAATAGTAGTTTGTTCTCGTAAACTTTTCTATAATCAATGGGAACTCGTCAATGTCTTTGAAAAAGATAAGATATTTTCAACTGGTTTCTCAATTTTATTTTTATTACAAAAGCCTCATTCCACCACCGCCACCTTCCACTGGAAACATCATCACCAACACCATTTTTTACAGGTGCCTCTGTATCCCCCCCACGTCAATCCCACCCCATCACCATCATAACATATTAACACCCCACAACCAAAGAAACATTACCATTTTCAGCATGCCATAAATATTTTAAAAATTACAAAATTTAAACAATTATTCCATAAATCAATTAATAAAATAAGTTATTTTGTCCCTATTTTCTTTTATAATTTTAAATTACAGGAAACTTTTCAAAACATATATAATAATACCACAAAAGTTATAATAATCTATAAAACTCGTCTTTAAAATAGTTACAAGCAATCGGTTAAAAATCTGACGACTAGAATAGTTTATACGACGCTAGATATTGGGTTAAGGTAAGGGTGTTTCAGCTCACTTTCCTTTCTTTCATAAGAGTTGAAATATCGGCGTCTGGCATCGCCTTAACGGTTCGTCTACTTTGGGCTTTTAGTCGAACTTGTTCAATGTGTGAACTCACACTTCAATACTCCTTTCTGTCAAACTTTTCGCTCCGATGGTGACCCCAAGTACCTTGTACTTCACGGTTAAGTCAATGACTAAAAGCTACAGTTGTAAATAACATCAATAATGAGACTTCGTCAACTTTTTGTCTCAATAACCTATTTGTTGGTTTCGCATCACACATGACCTAATTACTCGGAACATCAAAGCATCTCGTCCAATTCATCTACGTGCTTAGGACTAGGACTAACCTTCCAAACTTTTTTTTCCTCAAAACTTAGTTTACTTCCTTCAACTTACAAATGAAGGGATTTTAGGCCAAGTCAAACCTTCACTCAAATTACCTTCTTGACTTGTTACAACTTACAAATGAAGGGACTTTAGGCCAAGCCAAACCTTCACTCAAATTTTGAAAAATAATTATTAAAAAATATATGTGAATTCACTAGTAAAATTATCATCAAAAATTAATTGCTATTATTCTAATTTAAAATTTTCATCTTGGCAAATTGACTCAGAAAAAACTAAATGTCCAAAAAATATGTTTAAATAAAACTTCTTTACCTATTGGTTAAGAACAAAAATTAGAAAAAATGATCAATTCTTGTTTAGGTATGGAGGACCACTCTAAACTTAGTCTAATGATTAGAATGATATTAAGAACAATATCTCATTTACCAAAGTTCTTATATATTGAAATAAAAGGCGTGTTATAGAGACTCAATCGGCAAAGGACACACACGTTGCTGGTGGAAGTCACGGCCACGTGCATAATTAGTAGCTCCACGATGGATTCCAAATGGCAGATCATAATTTGCAAAGAACGTCAAGCCCAAACTCTTTCCTAACTGTCCAGATCTAACCTCCATAAATGAAATTTCCTCAGAATGACCAAATGAAAGCCACTTGCCGCAGGCTGTCTGCGCATGATCTGATAAAGGTAGGCGGTGCAATGTCACGTGTCAGCATCAGGTTCGTCTGTGCTCGCTATAAAATCACCCTCAATCCTCATCAATGCCGTCCCTTCCCAAACTTAAAAATTCCCACATTTTTAGTTTGAGAGAGAGAAAGAAAGAGACGCGCTTATGTTGCTATTTACCGGCGTTCTCTCATTCGCTTGGTGCAGGTCGGGAACTGCTTGGCTTCTTCGCCAAATGGCGAGATGTGATTAGATAAGATATTGTGGAAGCAAATCGGATCCCGCCTTGCATCAACTGAATCGGAGGCCGCGGTAAAAGTGATTGACGGGGCTTGTCTCTCCGGCGACATTCAGATCTCACAGGTTCCTACTTTGCTTTATTGGTTTCTAACCAAACTTATATTCTTTTTATGTTTATATAGCTTCTGGATTGTTCTCTATTGATCTGACTGCAATAGTCTTTTTTAGATCTGGTGGAGTTTTGACGTATATTAGATCTTGTAAGCACTAGCTTCCGTTATTTTCTTATCCACTTTAATTGAACTTCTCGCCTGCGAGCTTCGATTTTGGTGAAGTTGGTGTAGTATTTATGTATGACTGATTAAATATGTGTGCGCCCGCGCGATTGAACTTCATTGCACTGATACTGAGCCAATAAATATGATTTTCTGACGGTGTCATTATTCAACTATTTTTTTTCTGTTTTAGTAAGGTTCTCTTTAAGCGAATGTAGTATTGCTGATTAACCAGCTCCAGATTTATCTCATAATCTATCGCCATTGCTGTATTTCTGTATAACTAGAGGTATTAATTCAGAATGGGAATCTTAAACCTCTTTGCCGTTTTTTCCTAGTGACTAGTGAGACATCTATTTCTGCATAGGGTTATTTTTTCTGTTAATTTCTTCGCAACGAGAAGGAAAAACCTAAAATATATTCGGTGATATGTCAACACATATCACACAATTCACTGTTTTGTTCAACCCATAGTCATACTTTTGTTGAGTTGTAGTCATTAGACTAATGTACATGATTGTTGATGTTATTACTAATTTAAGGTAACTTGATCTACGTCAAATGGTTGTCGTAGGGGTAACTGAACTTCGCAAATTGTTTTCATATCGTTCATCATAAAAACTGCAGCTGATAAAAGCATCTGATCTGAATTTTGAAAGCTCGAGGTTAGAGAAATACCGGGCGGATCTAGTTAATGCCTAATAGGGGAGATGCTCCCAATAAGAAGATTTTAATTTGCCTCCATCAGTGTATCGAATGTCATTTTGCCCTCGCTCAATCTGTCACTAAATATTTGGCGCCACTAAACCATAATTCTGGACCTGCCACGGAGATAGATATTGGTATGGAAGTTAGCAATGACTGGCTTTATATGGGATTGGATGTTATGAATTTTCATTTTCTTTTAATTTCTGTAGTAACCTGTTTCTGTGTGTTACTTAGATTAGAAAAATGATTTGTCGTTATTAACTTGAAATTCAGCGTAGAGCATCACTTTGGTTTCGTCTTTGTTGTGAATCTTCTGGCTGCCTAGTTATGCTTCGGTAGTCGTTTGTCTTCTACATTTATCATTTGAAGTATTACAAAATAGGCAAACGATTAAGAATATAAGATTAAGCACCGATGCTGGTATTTACCTACCCAGCTACCCTGGACGCCTGTTCATGTGCAGTTGGATAACTCTTTCATCATATTTGGTTAATGAACTGTATGATGTCATTAAGTAGCCTGCAGAAATATTCATGCCTTATTTGTCACTCTATCTAAAAAGTCGAAGTTAACATATTCAGTGCACAAGGCTCCCTGCTTTGCGGGGTCTGAAGAGGGTCATAATATACGCGGTTTTTTCTTTGTATTTTTACAATGAGGTTGTTTCTGTGACTTACACTGTGACCTTATTTGTCACTCTACCTATGTTTGTTATTTATTTAAATGTTGTTCTTTTCCTCTTTTTTTTTGTCAATTTGTTTTGTAGATTAGTTTCTTTTGTCTCTATTCTGTTGCTGTGATTTGTATGCTATTGTATTTGTCTTGTGAAACACTTAACATATTGGAATGCACTCTTATATTATAATCGAGTTCCCTCTTTGTTCTTGTTCCACGCATTAAGGTGGAATATTAATAGATACCATATTTCAAATGCTCGTAGGTTGCCTTTTAAACAATGGATTTAATGTGTCATTATCTTGAGCGCTTGGCCCTGGACTGACTCTGAAGAAATGAACGAGTCATGTCTTGTCTCTGTTATATTGTTACTAATTGTGCTTTACTTGACGGTTGTTTTCTTCACTTTGCAGTTTGTATAATATAAGTTTACTTGTCACTTTTTTGCTAAAAGATCAGACAATTAAAACTCCTAACGCATTTTAATGCATTTATGGATAGACATGTAATTGGCATGTAAAGTAGAACGCGTAAATTTATATAATGCATTGTACGTCAATGACTTGAAGAAAATATGACTTTAGTTAAGATTATAAATTATGAATTACAATTTTTATTCAATTAATCTTCACAATTTAGATGAACGTTAAATAGTTCAATTCAATTAATATTAGAGATTTAAATGTATCTTTCGGAGCTTTAAAGGTTAAAACTATGCGCTGTAATAAAACTTTGAAGGATTTTTGTACGTCAGGTCTTCTACCAATGAAATTGTTTTTATTGCTGGTGCTACTGTAGTCGTAGTGGGCTTTATGACAATTTCTCTACTGATTTCCTGTATCGCACTGCTTTCTGATCATTGTTTGTGCCCGTTACCCCTAAAGAACTTTCGTAGCTTATGGGGAAATATAACGCCTTCGCCGTCTTCAGTGGAGCACTTAGTCAAATAGCACGACTGTTATACCTATCTTTGTATTTGTAGTGAATGAGTGAAATGATGTAGCTCTGTGTACCTAAGCTGAAATCATGTGACGAAGCGCTATTTAGTCCTTAATGTCAGTGGTCAGCACCTAAATTGTCAAGGCATGTCTGTCGTCTTTATTTTGTTTCGTCAGGTTGCAATAATTTACTTTTCTGACCGACTGTTTATTGTTCCCCTTTTCCTGCTTCCAAATTCCAATTCAACCGTTATTCAATTATTTTGCCCTCATTGGAGTTGGTTATGATCGATTATTGCCCTTCCGGCCTTCCCAAAAGCAACTGTCCTTCGTGTAGCTCAACTGGATACCAGGAAGAAAGTTGAGTGCAAGGTTTCAAGTTCAAGTCTTAACAGCCACAGTATGAGAGTTCATCTAAGGTGGTGGCTTCTTAGTGGGCACCAAATAATAGGCCACTTTTTAGATAAGCTAAGTGAGATCAAACCATAATTGACCTCCCTTACAATTCTGAATGTGAGGACATTTAGGATGGGTGATTTTACCTTTTCAATGCAAGGATTGAAATTCACCCTTCTGCTTAGGCACTATGATAGCCATAGTATATGATGATAGCTATGTTTCTCCCTAAAGTTGTATCTTTGATAAGACCAAGGTTAAAGGATATCTAGCTGACCCAGCTCTGCCACATGTAAGGGGGCAATTGTCCCTTCATAGTTTTTGGTCATTATTTATCAAAATCATTTAATTGCCCCCACTGGTCTCTATCATTGATCCACACTTTCTTATTAGTTCATACCAGTATAAACTTGCAACTAATTAAAAATATTAAAAATAATAGAAAAGAAACTTAAGCACTTCTACTAAACTAAAAGTAATAACGTATTAGTTGATTTTAAATGCTTCAATTATAACAGAAATAATCTGGAGCTTAAAAAAATTTAAAGTGAAAAAAGAAAAAGAGTTTTAATCTAATGACGAACAACTAACATAAAAGAACAAAATAGAGAAGAAAAGGCATGATAAATCTAAAGATTAAATTTTAAATTACATATTTATTTATAATGTAAAAGGACTTTTTGTCCCATACCAAAAAAATACAAACAATTATAAGGAAAAAAATAATAACACAAAATGATATTTTTTTGGGATAATATATTTAAAAGTGTCTAATTTTTAAGATTTTTTAAATCGGTTTAAATTTAAATTTTTTAATTAAGTGATCAAATTTTTAAAACTTTAATAAGTGAATAAAAAGGTAATTTATGATAATATGGTATGTTTAACTTGTTAAAGTTTTAAAAGGTTGGTTGGTTAATTAAAATTTTAAAAAATTAAACATTTTAAAATTAGTTGTTTTTTATAAGAAAAGAAATTTAAAGAAGAAATTACATATAAAAATACTAGCATTTTAAAATCCGTGATTAATTCGTAATTTGAAAAGGATTAGCGTTACGTGAAACAAAAAGTATACTTCTTACTTTTTATATTACTCCCTTGACAGCAGTTCTAGATAGGTCACACCCCCCACAAGAGACAAGCCCCACTTAATGAAAGGGAAGATGGTGCACTTGTGTGCGTGAAAATCCGAAATACCTTCTCGGCAATCTTTACCCTTTAGCTGTTGAAAGTTTTAACAGAATACAAGTTCCATTCCCATTATATGATATCTCGAGGACCAGGAAGGTTTGGCAAATTGGAAAACTTCACTGGGTTGTATATGAAGGTGTAACAAGTAGAAAAAATATATATAGTAACTGCAAATCCTTATTCAACGGGCCTGTGCTGACAGTTCTATTGGGCAAATGCTGTAGACCACAGGAAAGTTTGTACGGGAGTCTACCTTTATAACATATATATATATATATGCTTTGCGCTAGAAAAACGAAAACCTAATTTCACCAAAAGCCTAGTGACAGTTACTATACCAAAAAATGTCTAATCGTATCTGACGCTCAACGGATGTGACAGCAAAGTAGGGGCAGCAAAGGACTGCCAACTTTTCAAAAATTCAATTACACAATTTCAACAAAATCTTGGTGAAGTGGCCCAAACCAACCGATCTATTTAAACTCTCATTTTTCTTACAAAACTAATTAAATTTTTGACCGGAAAAGTTATTGTTTTTTGAATAATAAAGGAAATTCTTTACCCAACAAAGTAAATGAAATACGAACGAGAATATTTAAAGGAGCTTAGTGGTTAGTGCCTGTTCCCGTGGCTGCAATGATGAGTGGGTTTAAAATTAGAGGGGACATCTGATCTGACACAACCCCTCCCCTCCGGCGCCCCTCTGGGCCCTTAAAACCTGGAGCTTTCCACTCGCTTCCGCTTAATTCCAAACTTAACCCAATACGGGGGAAAATGCGATTGTTCGCCATTAAGTCAAGTCTAGGGGTTCTTGTTTTTGTAGGTACGATAAATAAAGAATGAGAATAGAATGAAAGTTAGAGTTTGGTAGAAAATTATGATTGGAAAGTTATGAATTTGATTACCTATTTTAGGATATTACTCCATTTTTCTCATAATTGAGAGGAATGAGAGTCATTCCTTTGTGTATTTTGCCAACTTCCCCTAATTAATTAATTAAAATAATTA
>JANITX010000183.1:254778-272521 GCA_027564395.1 Erythroxylum ulei | reverse complement strand
TGTATTTATAGTGAGCCCAATGTGGCTCTGTTGTTGTTTGTAAATTATTGTTGACTGTTTGGCATAACGGAAAAAAAATGCTTCTTTTTACATTTGAGCACAAATTATCTACTGTTTATACTGAGTTTCGACTGACTGATGTAGCACGCCACCCTCGCGAGGCACGGACTCGGATATCACCAACGATGTCGGGTTCGGATCACGCGGGAGTGGGGTGTTACACATACGCTTCGGCTGTCCATTCGACTGAGGGTGAGATGCAGTACTTAAATTCAACCTACTTCCCAAAGTTGTTTATAAACTCCTCCATAATCGAGAAGGAAATCATGGATCTCTATATGATACAATTGACACTCGAATCCCGTATAGCGTCACAATCTCATCATCATATAACTTGGCAAGCTTATCCAAGGAATCTGTCTACTATACATAACAAATGAGCTGATTTAGTCAACCTATCCACAATCACCAAAACTAAATCATGTCTACGTCTAGTCCTCAGTAATGCTACCACAAAATCCATTAAAATTTTCTCTCACTTCTATGACAGAATGGCTAATGGTCTTAATTTCCTCGCTGAGGCTTGATGCTCTACCTTAACCTGTTGACAGGTCAAACATCTCGACACAAACTCTGCTACATCTTTCTTCATTGTTGGCCACCAGTAAAAAGGTCTCAAGTTTCAATACATTTTTGTAGTACCATGATGTATACCATATGGCACACTATGAGTTTCTTTCTAAACCTCCTCTCGTAATCCATCTACATTTGGTACACAAACTCACCTCCCAATCACCAACGCTCCATCTACTTTTATTGAAAAGTTAGTCTCCCTTTTTTGTTGCACTCTCTCTCTCATTCGCATTAGATAGGAATCCCGAGCTTGTGCTTCTCTAATCTTATCTCCCAATTCTGGTTGGACCTATAACGTCACCAATAAACCACTCAAATAATCAATCTCCAATTTCACATCCAATGCTCTCAACTCCACTAATGGTGTCATACTGTGTCCACTCAAACTAGCCATTACGCTTGAGCTTTTCCTATTCAAAGCATTTGTCACTACATTAGCCTTCCCCGGATGATAATTAATAGTACAATCATAATCCTTCACAACTCGATCCATCTTCTCTACCTTGAATTTAACTCCTTTTGAGTTAAGATATACTTAAGGCTTTTATAATTTGTAAGGATTCATAATGTCTCCCCGTACAAATAATGTCTCCAAATCTTTCAATCGCCGCTAACTCCAAATCATGGGTGAGATAATTCAACTTATGCAATCTTAACGGACGAGAGGCATAAGCTATCACTTTGTCATGCTGCATTAGTACACACCTCAACCCTATTCTTGACGCATTTGTATATACCTTAAAACCTCCACTACTCTATGGAAACACCAAGATTGGACTAAAAGTCAATTTTTGCTTAAGCTATTCAAAACTCTTTTGACACTGATCGGTCCACTCAAACTGGACTCCTTTCTTCAACAGTTTGGTTATCGGGTTAGTTATTATAAAAAATCCTTCTACATTGTAGCCCTTTACTATCTTCTACATTATAGCCTTTTACTATCACGTGTATTTAAACTAAATGCTAACAACTATATGGACATAAGAGAGGCTTTGTCTGCCTCATTTTCTCTTGAGTGCTAGGCTAGTCATGCCCTAGTGCATGTTTGTCTTGCTAGTCAAGGTTTTGTTTCTGTTACTCATCTGCTTTCTCTTCTAGTGTGTCTACGGAGCCGGAGTTTCATCGGCTGTCAATCAATGAGAAGGAAAATGAGGAGTTGGTGGTTAAATCTTCTAATGTCGAAGGATTGGATATCAATTATAGGCTGAGTCTGGTGGGTTGTTTTGTAGGTGAAAGAGTGGTTAACTATGAAACCGTAGAAAGGACACTACTTAATCTTTGGAGGCCTATTAAGGGTGCATGTATAAAACAGTTTGGAGGCAATGGTCTATATCTTTTTCAATTCTTTCATAAAGTCAATATACGTAAGATGATTGCTGGTGGACCTTGGAGCTTTAATAATTGTCTTTTGTTGATTCATCAATTACGGGAAGGTGAGAATCCTGAAGACATTGAGTTTATTGTTGTTGATTTCTGGGTTAGAGTTCATGACCTTCCACCAAGTTTTGCTTCCGAAAGCTTTGCTCGAAATATTGGTAACTTGATGGGTAAGTTCCTGGATTATGATACTGGTAACTGGAGGAATTCTCTGATTAACTACACGCGTATTCAGGTTCGGATGGATATTACTGAACCTTTAATGAGAACCAAGAAGATTAGGAAAGAAGGGGGAAATCGTTTTGAAGTTTCTTTTAGCTATGAAAGGATTCCCCTTATTTGCTATCAATATGGTATTATTGGGCACAGTGAAACCAGCTGCAAAAAGCTTACAGAGCTGCTAGAAGAGGAGATCAAACGGGAATGGATGGAGGATATTCGGTCAGAGATTCGATCTCAAAATAGAATCCGCCCAATCAATGGAGACGTGATCCATCCAATCAGGGATTTAGCATATTTAGCTCCAAGAATTAAGGATTTAAAAAAGCTAATAAGGAAGGAAGCACAAAAGTGAATGTTGTCAATAGTTATGATTTTTATCCACAACAGTTTAAATTTCTTCCAGTTAGTGGGCCTTTTAATGTGGACGTTCCTGCTTTCAAGTCAGATATAACACCCAGTATTACTCACCCTGCTGAAACCCATGCAGTTAAGGAAACCTCAGTTATGGAAGTTGATGAAATGAAAAAGCTCCTTTGTGTTTCTTCAGACAACAACAATAAAGCCGATGGGATGAATGGTAGTAGAGCTTCCTCCTCTTCGGTAAGTCAGCAAATTTCTACTACAACTCCAACAACCGGTCTCTCTCAAGAGACCCGCTGAGCACTATGAACTGTATTGTTTGGAACTGCCGAGGCCTAGGCAACCCTCGTGCAGTCACTGCGTTGAAGGACATTGTTAGAAAAAATAAGCCTAGTTTTCTTTTTCTTAGTGAGACTCTTGTTTCCTATAGAAGAATGGAGGATATTCGCATTATTTTAAAATTTGATTGTTGTTTTTGTGTAGACCGGATTGGTCTTAGTGGTGGTCTTGCCCTCTTTTAGAATTCTAATAAAAACGTCTCTGTTTTGGGTTATTCCAATAATCACATTGATGCAGAGATTGTTAATTCGGACAATTTTAAATGGAGACTCACTGGGTTTTATGGTTTCCCTGAAAATAACAGAAAACGAGCAAGCTAGGAGTTGTTGAAATCTCTCTCTCGTCTTTATCATCTTCCTTGGTTTGTTTGGGTGATTTTAACAATCTCATGTCTGCTAATGAGAAGGTTGGAGGTAATGAGTATCCTAAAGTGCTCTTTGATGGATTTAGGAAGTGTATTTTGGACTGTAACTTAGTTGAAATTCCCCTAACTGGTTTCGGGTTTTCTTAGGAGCGTGGGCGAGGTTCGAATAACTTGGTTATGGAATGTTTGGACAGAGCCTTTGTTTTGGCTGATTGGGTTTGTCATTTCCCTTACCACAAGTTGTTTAGTCTAGTAAGCTCTTATTTTGATCATAATCCCATTAAACTTTATGTGAATACCAGATTTCCTGTCAAGAAGGTTAGTAGGTTTAAGTTTGAGAACAAGTGGTTAGCTAAAAATGTTTTTATGGATGTTGTTTCCTCTGCTTGGACCAGCTGTAATAGCACTGGAGTTATAGAGAAAATTCTAGCGTGCAACACTTCTATTATTTCTTGGAATAAAACGCTAGGTAGTAATGTCAAAACTAGGATTGATGAAATCAAGAAGCAGATGGTTTTGTTGCGCCAAACTAACGTTGTTGATCCATATTTGTTGAATCTTAAATATGAGCTTTCTAATTTGTTGGCCCAAGAAGCAATTTATTGGAAGCAAAGATCAAAAATCTTTTGGCTTAATTATGGTAAACCTAATTCTAAATTTTTTCATGCTCAAGCTTTGAAGCGCAGAAGGATTAATCAAATTTCTGTCTTAGAGGATGACTCTGGTAATTCTTTTTCAAGTTGTGATACTATGAATGCTATTGCTTTGGATTATTTTTCAAAATTGTTTGCAGCTCCTATCGGAAATCACACTTTTAAAGAATTTTCTTGCATTAATTCTGTTGTTAATGATCGAGATAATGCTCATCTTCTTGCTCCTTTCACCATGGAAGAATTTAAGAAAGCAATTTTTGATATGCATCCGGATAAAGCTCCCGGTCTTGATGGCATGAATCCGACATTTTTTTCAAAAGTGTTAGGATATTGTTGGAGGAGACATTTTTGCTCAAAGCTGTTCTTGGCTCAATAATTGTGAGTTTCCTGTTTCTTTAAATAATACTACTATTGTTCTTATTCTGAAAAAAGATAATGCGAGTAGTATGAAGGATTTGAGGCCTATTCTTTTGTGTAATGTGATTTACAAAATTATTGCGAAGGTCTTAGCTAATAGACTCAAGACTATTTTGCCCAGAATTATCTCTCCTATGCAATCGCCTTTTGTTCTTGGTCGTTTAATATCTGATAACATTATGGTTGCTTTTGAGCTGATTCATTATATGAAAAATAGAAGACGTGATTCAAATGGGGATGTTGCTTTTAAAATCGATATTAGCAAGGCTTAAGACAGGGTTGATTGGAGTTATTTGAAATTTATTATGCTTCGGTTAGGTTTTGATGTTAAGTGGGTTAGATGGATTAAACTTTGTGTGACTACTGTTCAATATTTTGTGGCCTTCAATGGCAATAGTGTGGGGCCTATTAATCCGGGAAGGGGTCTACAGGGGGATCCTCTCTGCCCATCTCTTTTCATTCTATGTGCTGAAGATCTCTCTGCTCTTTTGCGAAAAGCAGAGTTGAGAGGTGATATTCATGGTGTTAGTATCTTCCATCGTGCCCCTACTATCTCTCATTTTTCTTTGCAGATGACAGCTTTTTCTTCTTCAGAGCTTCTCCTAATGAATGTGGTCACCTCAAGAATATCCTTTCTATCTATGAAAAAGCTTCGAGTCAAGCAATCAATTTGCAGAAGTTAAGCGTTATGTTTAGCTCCAATACGAAGTAAGATATTAGACAGGCTATCACAACTAGTTTGGGGGTTTCTAATCCAATTACCCATGGTCGTTATCTTGGGTTACCTTCGCTCGTTGGGAGAAATAAAAACAGGTTTTTGCTTTCCTGAAAGATCGCTTAAGCAAAAGAATTTCTAGTTGGAAGAACAAGTTGCTCTCAAGACCTGGCAAGGAAATTGTTTTGAAGACAAATGCTCAAGCTCTTCCTACTTTTTGTATGAGTGTTTTTCGGATTCCTATGGGCATTTGTGATGATTTACGAGTGATCGTGCTAAAATCCATTGGGCTAAATGGGAGGGACTTTGTGTTCCCAAGAAATTAGGCGGTATGGGCTTTCGTGATTTGAAGTGTTTTAATCTTGAGATGTTATGCAAATAGGGTTGGCAATTTTTAACATACCCAGATTCTTTACCAAACCAGATTTTTAAAGCCAGGTATTTTCCGAACTGTGATTTTCTAAATGCAAAGGAAGGAAGAAATCCTAGTCTTATTTGTAAAGTATTTGTTCAGCTAAAAATCTTTTGGATAAGGGTGTTAGATGGCGTGTGGGTGATGGTGCTTCTATCTCGGTGTTCAAAGATCCTTGGTTAATCAATGATTCTAATTTTTTTGTGCTTTCGGATCCTTTGCATGGTATGATTGAGATGAAAGTTAATGAGTTAATTGATGCTAGTAATTCGACTTGGGATCATTCTCTGGTTAATGACATTCTAGCTCCTCAAGAGGCTTCGTAGGTGTTCCAAATTCCCATTTCTCCTTTTATGCCGAAAGATACTCTTTGTTGGCATCACTCCAGGAATGAGATTTATAGTGTGAAGTCTGGATATAGAGTTGCTACTTCTCATTTTTCGGATATTCAAGCTCATGTTGTGGACGGCCCGTGGAATGCTATTTGGGGTGCTCATCTCCCGCCAAAGATTAAAGAGTTTATCTGGAGAATCTTGCGTGACTTTGTTCCTTGCAAGCAGCGCATCCTGACGCATGGTGTTACTTTGGATTCTTCTTGTTCACGTTGTGGTGTAATGGAGACGATGGATCATGTTTTGCTTACTTGCCCTCAAACTAGAAACACATGGATGTCTTCAGGTATTGTTTTATTTGGTGCTGTTATTAAGGATTGCATTATCTCTTGGTTGTCTGGCAATAATTTGGATCTTAGAGATAGAGCCCTCGCTATCTGCTGGAGTCTTTGGTTTCATTAGAATCTCTTTTGCTGGAAACAAAAAGATACTCTGCCAAATACTATTGTTTCATTTGCGGATGACTATCTTAGAGATTGGAAAGAAGCAAAAACTACGTTTGCTTAAGTGCAGGTTGTTTCTAACAGGCTAAGTCGTACTCTATATTGGAAGAAACTTTCGAATGGTTGAGTCAAATGCAATGTTAACGCTTCGTTTGTTAAAAGAGGGAACAAGTTAGGTTTTGGGGCTATTCTTCGAGACCACCATGGTAACTTTATCTTGGGCTTTCGGGGCATACTCTTTTGCTCTAATGCCACTCTAGCATAAGCCATTTCTATTAGAGAAGCGTTAGCTTGGATCAAAAGCTTTAATTTGGATAATGTTATTTTAGAATCAGATTCTTTAGAGGTAATTGATGAGATTAATTCTGGTTCTTCTAATTTTTCTAAAGTTGGTTTAGTGTTTGCTAATTGCCAGGAGCTAAAGACTCACTTCCGGCATCTATCCTTCCTGTGGACTTCTCGAAATGCTAATAGAGTCGCTCATTTTTTAGCAACGGTAGCTTTGCTATATGCAGATCGCTTTATTTGGCAAGTAATATTTCTTCTGTTATTCTTTCTAATGTTTCTTTTTCTTTTATTAATTATGAGGAAGTTTAAGTTTGGGTGTATGGTGTAAAGCTCGTTGGCTTTGGGTTTAGTTGCTTTCTCTTTATTGATTTGTCTTTTCTCTGTTGTTTGATTAATGTTAAAAAAAAAACTATATGGGTTGTTTGATTAATGTTTGATTCAGTTGTCTTTCCTTCTAAATATTATCTCTGATATTCTACTGCTCTCTCTCTCTCTCTCTCTCTCTCTCTATTTGTAATTTCTCTGGCTTCTGTTCTTTTTCTGGACTCTTCTCTTCTGTTCTTTATTTTTATTGGCAACAAATGTGCTTCGGCTGCCTGCATTGAAAAGCCTCCAGGAGCTGCAAATTGTAATTGTGTAATGTAGGTGTACTGATATTGCGTGAAAAATTGGATCAGGTATTTGAGAAGCCCAATACTAATATGCTCCATCCAGAAACCCAATGGTGGGTGACACTGACGTATAATCGGTATCCGGTTAGTGCTATGGCCTACAGATCATAACTGGTTACAGGGAGAACCGGTCACCGGTTTGTAGTTGAGAATTTTTGTCACCGACCTGTAATCCAAACAAACCCCTTCAGCTCCTTTCTTTCGCGCTCGAACGTGGAAAACCTGATTTCGATTTGTCCCAATTTCAATTTAACAAAACCCTAACTGCTCAATTCAGAGGTATTCAGAATCGAAACCAGACGTGCAGTAACGCTAACTGATCACTTCATGTGGTCTAAATTCGAGCTACTGACTATATAACCTCCGTCAGACCAAAACCCTAATTCTATTTTTAGATACGAAAAATGGACGCCAAGGACATCCTGGGATTGCCCAAAACTCAATTACCAATAGCGCAAGAAAAGAAATCTCAGCCCAAAAAAGATTCCCAGAGAAAACCTGATGGCATTTCGCGGGAGGCATGTTAACGAGCACTAATTTTGCTCCTATTTTGTTCTCTTTAACTGTCATCTTTCAATTAAGTGACCAGAAACGGTTTGTCTGTGAAATTGTAGGTTTATGCTCTTACCGGAGGGTTGGCACCTCTTATGCCATCGATTGATTCGTCTCAATTGAAGCGACGCCCCCCATCTGATGAGAAGGTCTTTTAATTTTATTTTATTTTTCTGTTTTCCTAGGGTTTTGATATCGGTTCTATCATATGTTCGCCGTTTGAGAATTGGTTGTTTAGGTTAGGGTTTGATTATGTTAAATGGGTTTGATTAGGGAGGGAACTGAAAGAATGCATTGCTGAAGAGAGCTGTCATTTTAGTGCATTTCTCTAATTTGTTTCCCATCTGTGTTTCTTCTCGACTTGGTCGTATATAAATTGATAAAATGTGAAACCTTGGCATGTTTTCGTTATTGATTTCAGTAGTAGTTCGATTTATTAAATAGGATCTGTTTTCTTTTTAACAAATTCGGAACCATGAATTCAGATCACTTGGCAGTGGCTTCCTTTTACCAGTTCGGCAAGAAAGGATAATTTGCAGCTTTACCATTGGGTAAGTTTTCTGCTACCTGAGTGTCATCTCTTCATGGATTGGCTTCACTTATTATGGTAGGCATTTGAAAGAGCTCTTAGATTGTCGTATGATTTCCAGGTCAGAGTTGTCAATGGTCTTCCGCCAACTGGTGATTATTCGTTCGCCAAGTATAACAAGGTGCGCACAAGTTTTATTATGGATTGCTCAACTAATTATATCTGCCTGCATTTAATCTTTGTCTTTTCTTCTTTTAACTATGGGAGTTTAATCTTCTTGTTTATCTGGCATTACGCAGTCTGTCGATATTATCAGATATACAGAGGAAGAGTATGAGAAGTATTTAAATGATCCTGTAGGTGCCAAATCATTCCTGTGGCCTCTTTTGTTGATTTTTGCATGTTAAAAGTTTTAATTCGATCATAAATTGAGAGTTAAAGTCCTGTTCAGGAGACTTATTGAACTAATTTCCATTATTTAATTTTATCCTCATCAGATGTGGACCAAGGAAGAGACAGATCAATTATTTGACTTGTGTGAACGCTTTGATCTTCGTTTCGTCGTGGTAGCTGATAGGTTTCCCTCATCTAAAACAGTGGAGGAACTGAAAGATCGATATTACAGTGGTATTTAGCTGTTTTTTACTGCTTACTATCAGAAGCATCTCTAGTTATTGTTTTATGACTTGAAATAAAACTGTTAGTTTGTTTTAAAGTTGATATTAATGTTAATCCTCATTATCGCATTGTTTTGTTCAGTATGCCGAGCTATATTGATTTCAAGAGCTCCATCTCCTGCAGATGCTTCCGGACATCCTCTTGTGAAGGTGACCTAACTTTGTATATGAAGTTTACATGATTGTTGCTCTTTTATGTTGGGAACATTGGGAAACAATGCTAATATTTCCTTATAACTGTAAATCATTTTTCTTTCAAATGAAACTTATGTATTCGGCTTAGTATGTTTTCTTTAGTTTGTATTTTGATATTCCATTCTTTCTGAAGGAACCATACAATATTACACAAGAAAAAGAGCGTAAACGTGCATTATCTTTGGTCCTGTCCCAGACAAAGCAGCAGGAACGAAAAGATGCTGAGGTTTGCACCTTATGTTGACAGTTATTGGTGGTTAATGTTTCTGGGAAGCTTTTCCTTTGATACTTACTTATTGTCAGATGTTACTTATTTCTTCATCTTCTATTTCTTGTCTAAGGTTCTTGCTGAAGCAAAGAGAATAGCTGAGTCACGCATGGCTGCACGGGTAAAGTGTTAGTTTAAATGTAATGTTCTGTCTATTTTATGAACTATGGGATGCTGACTATATACCAATAGCTCTGGAAGAAGTGAGATGAAAGGAAGATATGCCTTAAGCTGGCTTCATGATTCTGGATGCTAGAACACCTTTTTTGTGTTTTGTGCAGGTTAGTGGCATTTCCATTAAATTGATTTTGCTCTTCTTTCAGGGTGCCGAAGAACCCTCATTGCCTATGGCATCTAATGTCGGTCCAGAAAGTGGTGATATGGCTGTTAATCCTGAAGATGCTTCACCTTTGTCCAATGCCCAAGTTCCCTCTGCTGCAGCGCCTTCATCGTTTGTAGTTGCAGATAATAGCTCTATTTTAACTTCTCTTCGTATGGTATGTTAATCATTTTGTTCTCTCTCTCTCTCTCTCTCTTTGACACACACACACACACACACATGTGCATGCGCATGCCCACGGACAAGGGTTGACTGAGACAAATGAGTATTTTTCTGTCCATTGAAGAAATGCTCAATTTGTCTTTTTCCTTTCTGTTACCTGCTACACTATTAGCAACTCCCAGGACTTTCGGTCTGCAATTTGTTGCTACACTGATTTTGGGTACAAGCACAGTGAATCTGATTGAATTGCATTTCAGCTTCGGGTATACCTGAGAACATATGCACTTGAACAAATGGTACAAGCTGCAAGCTCATCTGCAGGACTACGGACAATCAAGCGGGTTGAACAAACATTACAAGATCTTGGGGTCTGTCTACCACACTTTTGGTTCCTTTCTGTACTAAATGATTTTACATTCGAAGATTTATGTTTTTGCTGCCATTGTTTTACTTTAGCAGCATACTTAATGTCCTTTTCTTTCTGTGGCTATGTGTTCTATGAAGATGCAAGGTCTTTTTAGGTTTATGTTGCTCCATTTATGAAGTTCTGTATTGTCTCCCTTGTTCCTTTTTTTTTTTTTTTGGGATGGGGATGTTAGGTGGTTGTTTAGAAAGAGATGTGGGTTTTCTTTTCTCTAATTTTTATTTTCTCTGTATGAGAAAGGATTCTGGATATTCTTGATGTTCTTATCAGTGCAAATTCTCCGCATTTTCCATATGCTTAGCTTCTTTTGCAAATTTTTCTTATGAAGATGAAGGGCTTGATATTTCAGAGCATTCCCAATGGTGAACGCAGTTGAATTCTTTGTTTCATGTATACTTGAGGTTATCATTTTTGTAACATACAATGATGTGGCGGCTTCTCTTCTGCAGGTTAATTTAAAACCAAGGGTGCCAACCAAGGCTGTCTGTGCTGAGCACCTTGAGTTAAGGAAAGAGATCCTGACCCTGCTGAACCTTCAAAAACAGGTAATGCATACCTGAGTCCACTTTGTGGAAAAACTCTTTGGTTTTTTTATTTTGCTGTCTTCACTTTTAACTTTATCTTCCCGTTTTTTTTACTGAATTATAGTCACAAGATTTGACAAATGGTTTTTGGTTAGATTACAGTAGTGTATCTGATAATTATGATTGTCAATAATGAAAGAATGATATCTTGCTTGGTAAATATGCCACTAAAAAGGAGCTGCACTTCTAAACATGGTTTCCCATAGTTGACAGTCTTGTATTTGAGACATTGGTCTTTTTCTTCATCTGGCATTAGTTTTGAACCAACTGGCTCATCTAATGCCTTTGTTCATTTCTAATTTTCGTTGCCATCATAGATTATATGCTAGTGATGGTTACTTAAGGATACATTTTGCCTTCTGAGATTGAAGGCATTGCTACCGTTTAAATGTATTGCAATTATTCTCTTCGAATTTTTACTGGCCAATGAAGGCATGATGTTGGTCACCTTTCTTCCATCATAAAGGCTAAGGTGTATGTATCTAAGGGGAATATTGAAATGAATACAGGTATAGGTAGGAATTAACGATATTGTTCATTCAAATGACACAAAAATAAAAGAGATCTTGGTTTAATACTTAAAAGTTCATTCATTTCCTTTGATGTGTGGATTCTTTGTTTGATTTTCAGTTGCAATACAAGGAAGCAGAAGGTTCATCTTTCCGTGAAGGCTCATATGGTGAAATGCCAGCCACGCCTAAGGTCAGTGTACATCTGTCTCTGCAACATATTTCATAATTGAGCGAATTTTGATTGAGGACCTTCATGATGCATTCATTATATCTTGACTTTGCTACTAATAACTTGTAACAGGGTTCACTTCGTGATCAGGATCGTATATTTGTTCCAGATTCCATGAGTTTTGGAGGTAATGTACATCTATAATGTGTACATTTGCTCTTTACCTTGCCTTTGGTTTATCAATTGTGGTAATTTTATGGGCTTAACAATGTTCTATTGATTGAGAAAATAGGGGAAAGGGTCGTCCGCCGGGAACAGAAACGCAAGGTAAATATCACTTTTTTATGTCCTCAGTTCTCTCTGACTCTTTAACCTTTTGGAGTCTAATTGTCTTGACCTCTGACATTCAAGGGACCTGGAAGGGTATCGGAGGGTCCATCATCACCAGCTCATAAAAGACCCAGAAAAATGAAGGCTTCAGATCTATGATTTTAGAGGTGAGGAAGCAAAAAATCAAATGAATCAAGAAGCCTTAAGTTTAGTTATCTGAATTGTTTGTGTTGTTTGTCTCTTCGTGATTTTTTCAGGATCAATGCTTCCAATGATGGGAGCCGTTATGTGCCCAGAGGCAGAATTGTTAACTTTTTGAAAGGATAACAGAAGGCAGAGATGTAGTTCCTAGTGTTTACGCTACAATTTTAGGAGTAATTAGTAGAGCTGTCATTAGCAGATAATTAGGGGAAGGTATTATAATTCTTTCAGATGGAGAAGTATGTCCAATGTGGATGAATGTCACAATGGGTTCTGGAATCCACCTATCTATGAAGAGAGCCTGACTGACTTTGTACAAAACTAGAACGTTGCTTATATGAATAGTTATTTAACGTCTTGCTTGATGAAAGCTCAATTAGCTCTTTGTCAATGCACTGTCTGATAACAAAAATATATTGTCTCCTGAAAATTTTGTGCCTTTCCAGTAACGATGCATGGCGGTCAAGATTTAGCAATCAGAAGTATGGTTGTTTAGGCCAAGTAAGCTGTTCTCACTGTTGGGTTGTGCTTGTGGCTTTCGCTTAAATGAGGGAACTTGTGTGCTAGGAGTTGATTTAGGCGGTAGAATTTTCATTTTGACTGTTTTCTGTCTTTGAGCTCCTGACGTGTGATACTGATCTTTAACAACTGTTAGTTGACATTGGATCATTATTATAGCTGCCTGATGTGAAGAATTCCCCACTTCTCTCTCCTATAGCATAGGTCAAATGGTTGTGTAAGAACACCACTACATAGAAATTAGAGAAACAGCGACGCAAGTCAAAAGAGCTGCGGAGCTTGGACCGCACGACCTTTCAAATTTGCAAACTATGAGTTGTAGGGGGTAGTGGTAAATGGTAATACTATCATTATCTCTACAATTAAGTCACGTGTCGACGACGGACCATGGCCTCCAATTTTTAAACACTTTTGTGGCTGAAAAATGTTAAAATACCCCGACCATGTGTTTTCTTGTATGTGATCGTGCTCCTCGAACTATGCAAAACCTTCTTGTATGCCGGGCTTCTCCTTCTCCATGCTTGCTTCGAGCTTACCGTTCCCGTCGCCCCCCAAAACGCTTCGTGTCCAAACCGTTTTGCAGTTTGAGAAATAAAAGCCCAGCAAGCTTTAGAACTAGTTGGCCCTCAATTTCTCTCTCGCTTTTTGGTGTGGGGTTTGTTTTGGGTCCCCTACTCGACGGCATTCATTCACGGGTCAACCTTCAAGTATACCAGAATGGGTTCATCAACATTGGTCCTCTTCAGACTAACGTCTGGGTAAAAAGGAATTGCATTTGGTTCTTGTATTACTATATTTTTCAACTTTAGATTTTATGTTATGTATGCTGCCTGGATTTTGGGTAGGTACCTCCTATACTTGGATTGTTTTATTGCACTGTCGGGTTGCTTCAACTCTTCTTGGATGAACGAGTATCTTCACAAGTGCATGAGGGAAGTCCACAGAAAGTAGCTGCTTCACTGATGTAAGTATATAGTCTTGGTTTCTTGTAACAATAGAACTCTAGTATGTACTCACCAAGCAAAACAAAGAATATCAATTAGATAGGAGAAACTTGAGGATGAACAGCAACGGAAATTAGAATTATACTTCATGCCATGCATCTTATAACTCTTAGCTTTGTTGTTCAAAGACAGAGCATTAGTGCTACTACTGGAATTGAGCGCAGAATTGTATAGAGCTGGAATAGCAGCCAACATTGAAGCCTACATATTGTTTGCTGGAGCAGAATTCATTTGGTTTACACTAGACAGAACATGGCTCGGGTTTGCTCTAGCTTCTATTATTGGCATAGCTTGTCCTCTGGCTGAAATCCCCATAATGAAGTAAATATTGCCAACTCTAAAAAAAATGTTAACATGAAAAGACATCAAATGGACTAACTTGTCTGCCCATATCCAGGTGGTTGCACCTATGGCATTACCCACACGCGAACATTGAGATCCTTGGTCAGGTAATCGATTACGATACTGTCGATAACAATCGGAAACACCTCACTATTGGCTGTTTTCAGAAAATAAGACCCTTTGTGGTGGTATGCAGGGACTTGTGACTTGGACAGTCACTTGCTACTTTGCTTACACGCCATTCCTTATCAGTTTATCAAGGTGGTTGAGATCAACACTAACTGCTGCAGACAAATCTACCTAAAGAAGTCACCCTGTCAGTAAGATCCAGGATCAGGTGGACATAACTTCCTACTATTTCTTAGGAAAACCTTAGAGGTGTTTTAAATTTCATATATATGCTGATTTGGCAACAGGAGGGGTTTACTCATCCCACAACAAATTAACATGTTAGTCTTGATCTTTCATTTACTTATGGTGCAAAAGAACCAGAGTTTGTGTGCATTTGGGACGAAAGAAGCTGTATGCCTTGAATGAAAGATCAACATGTGCAAGAATGCTCTTATTTTCTTTCAATACCTCGATGCAATTCTCTTATTTTCTACTAGGAGATAGTAACAACAACAAACACCAATCCTGGTTTCTAAGCTATAATATATGATACATGCTTTTTATGCGTGTCTAATGATAGAGTAGCGACTGATTCGAAAGTTCTGCGACATGGCTTGAACTAGCCAACAAAAATAACATCGTTTATATCTGCAAACTTCTCTTTGATTGCTGCTTTGATTCCTGATCCAATCGACTCAGGTCCCATATACTTTACACGGCATTCTCCACCCTCAACGGACACCACCTCCACGCTTCCACCAAAGTTCTTTATAGCCGGTCTCAATATATCAAGATGGCCATTCACAGCCTGAAGTTGCACGTCGTCCACAACAATTGTTAACATGACAAAACAAAATTGCAAGTCCAAAGCTTAAAGTTTTTGTCATAATCAGCTTTCCATGTTCGAGGATTTACCTCCACAGAAGTCTCCTTCACTTCCTCATCATAGACTTGGCGAATATCTTTAACGGCGTTCCCAAACTTCTCTTTCAACACTCTTTCGATCCCCATTTTCATGGTGGTCGTTGAACTCGGACAATTCCCACATGCTCCTGTTCTTCAAACTCAACATCTTACTAAACTCAACTTCACACAATTTACTAAGGAAATCATTTCAATAGATCCCACTCAAGAAAAGCACCTTGTAGTTTGAGAGAGATGACGCCATCATCGACGGAGACAACGTCGACGTTACCACCGTCAGCAATTAAATAAGGACGAACGTCCTCCAGAACCAGGTCCACGTTTTGTACGGTGAGCTCGAGCTTGTGGGCAGAGTATAGACCCAGCGATGAGGAACCAGTTGGTGAGCTCGCGCTCGAAACTTTTATGGCATTTCTATGCAAGACCCTTTCTTTTGGAAAGGGGTTGCACTGTTTTAGAGCTACGGATGGTCGGCGATGGCAAGGAAATAGTCCGATTTTCCGAAAAATCGGTCGGACTGCCGTCGAAGCTAGAGACGCCATCGTTGACGAGAATGTTGGGAGTTGGGCGAAGACTAGAATAAGTAACCTGTTTAAAGAGGAAGTCTACCTTTGGTAAATTTTTAAAGTTCAGGGGCTTATGAAGCAAAAAAGGAAATAAAAAAGAAGAAGAAAAAGAGATGGTGCTGATCGACAACAATTGTCTCACCCAGATCCGGAATGAGATTTTCTGTACTAGTTTCTGACAGAGAATCTTATCTTAATAGAATCCACAAGGAATCAATAGCTGTATAATGGAAAAAGGATTATATATAATATTTAAATTCTACTTTTTACCGAATTCAAATTCGCAAGTCCCATCAACAAATGAAAAGTAAGCTTTATCTTTTGAAACTTTTATTTTCAGGAAAAATATTCTTTTTTTTAATTATAAGAAAAGCGCAGCAAAAACTTATGAATTAAACGAAGGAGAGAGATTCCTGCAATATTCTCCGGGAGGATTATAATACAACCCCAAGGAGTGCGTTGAAAGGTGATTGTCCCAAGTTTAAAGAATTGAGCTTAGTTGTTCAGCCAATTCACACAACGATTGGCTTTCTTGTATATATGTTTTTGTCGTACTATCTAATCTCTGGCGAGCAGCTCCTGAATGGCCCTAATCAATGAGTTGCAGATACCTTGTTGTTGCCCTGGCGAAAAGAGTAGATTGATAACCCCAATGGAATCCACCTCTAGTTATATCCTTTTGTAGCCTAAGTCCCATGCAAGTGTTAGGCCTGTGAATACATCCCAAAGTTTTGCGCAAATTGAGATAATAAACCTCACATTTTGTATAAATCCTTCGAGCTAGGTCCCGATGTAGTCCCGAAGAACACCTCCCGTAGAAGCAATATAGGAAATGCGCTTACAAGCGCCATTGATATTGAGGTGAGTCCACCCGGGAGGTGTGGACCAACTAATCAGTGTCTCCACTCGCTGAGAATTATCTAAAAGGACCTGAGAACACAGTGCTTTAGACTTATAGATCTACCCAACATAATTGAGGATTATTCCCATAGGATTAGGTGGCTAGGAAAAGTTCATATCAAAGATACTTTTGTTATGCCAAAACCAGATGAACCAGCAAGTGGTGCCAAAGATGACAGGCCAATCAAATCCAAATATCTTTATATGGGATTGTAGATTCATCCTTAACCAGTTGGATTGAATTGTGTGAAAGAAGTTTGCTGATGTTGCCACTAGTGAGAAATTTAGCCACACGGCCTGAACACTGGGGTAGTCGCGTATAGCATGCAACGAGTCTTCATTCCTTCCACATGTCGGATATGTAGTATCCAAGGAGAGATTTCGAGCTACTCTCTACTTGTTTGTCAAAAGTTTGTCACGATAGAGAAGCTAGAGGAAAGATTTTATTTTTTGTGGGCCTGACCATTTCCAGAGCAACGTACAAATGTCATTCTTTTGCTCTATTTTGAATCTTGCAGTTAACGAGAAAGCGGAGTCAGTACTGAAGTTCCCACTTTCTGATTCACCCCATACCCTCCGATCATTGCCAAGTGTAGGTCTTGGAGGGAGGATATTGGCAATATGCATGCACACCGACAAGGAGAGGAGGCCTTACAAGCTCTCCCATTTCCAACAGCCATTATCGTCAACGTAATCCTCTACTTTAAGTAACAACATATCATCCATTAGAGTTGCGATTGTGTAACTCTAAAGAGGACCAAGGTTAGTTACCCAAGTATTTGTCCAGAAATGTACCTGTTTACCATTGCCTATTAGCCATTTCATGCATTTAATCACATGGTTCCATACGGAAGAAATGCCATGCCAAGTCATGGATGAACCTTTAGCGTCAAGTTTAGTAGGGATATTATTATGAGATAGACCATACTTGCCTCTGAGGACCAGACCTAGAGGGCATTTTGTTCAGATAGGAGTTGCCACCCTAGTTTGCAGAGCATTGCATTGTTTGTCATTCTGATTTTTCGCAATCCTAATTCTCCCATTTTCTTCGATTGACAATGTTATGAATGCTGATGATGAACCACAGGCTAGAGGCAATGGGCCGTCCAATGCTGGTGAATCAATGGGCCAAGGTGAGCTAAGGAGAA
>JANITX010000179.1:121652-132642 GCA_027564395.1 Erythroxylum ulei | reverse complement strand
CATCAATTAGGAGTCAACGAGTGCATAAACAGTTATGAAAGTGCAGCCAATTTATAATGTAAACTTGGCTCAATCAGTGCTTCATCAAATACCACATGCATTGATTCTTCTATTTTCATTGTTCTTTTGATATGGACTCTGAATCCCTTACTTACACTACTGTATCCCAAAAAGATGGCTTCATCTAATCTTGCATTGAATTTTCCAAGATTGTCTTTTATGTTATTTATAACAAAACACTTGTAGCTATATGCCCGAAAGTAAGCAACATTTAGTTTTCTTCCTTTCCATAGCTTATAGGGAGTCTTTTTCAGGATGGGTCTTATGATACATCTGTTAAATACATAACATGTCATGGATATTGCTTCTGCCCAGTATTCATGAAGTAGTCGACTTTCACACAGCATGGTCCTGACCATATCAACCAAAGTTTTGATATTTCTCTCTGCAACTCCATTTTGCTGAGGCATTCTTAGACACAAGAAGTTGCGAGTTATACTATTGTTGTCATAAAACTCTTCAAACTTTCAATTAACAATTTCTCCTCCATTATCGCTACAAATGAAAATAATGTAATAACCTTTTTCGAACTGAATTTTTCTGCAAAACTTCTCAAAAACTTCAAAAGCATCATGTCTCTGTTTTATCCTTTCAAAGCATCATGTCTCTATTTCCAGTTTTCTTGTTTCCTTCTCTTTTCTTTGTTAAATTCTTTTTATAGAAGCGTGTATGTTTTCTGACCATGAAGTTGAATTCATCATCTCCATCTGTTTGCAACTCAGTGTCACTTTCATCACAGTTTGATTCATCAGTTGTTTTTAGTGCCATTCCTTTTCTGTAAGAGGATCCTTCATCTTGCCTAAGCTCGGTTCATGAATCATCAAATTTTCTCGTAGCCATTCGAGTAAAATAATGTCTAGATCCTTTTCTAGTTGTAGAGTTGTCACCTTAGGTCTCCATTCCTTTGGTAGTGACCATAAAATCTTCGTTATGAGCTCATCACTAGGATATATTTTTCCCATATTATTCAAGGCGGTGATGATGTTGTTGAAGTGTCCGAAGAATTTGTTTATGGTATCCCCCTGTTTCATGCCAATAGTTCTGTATTGATGTACGAAAAGACTTATTCTATATTTCTGTACCTCATTCGTCCCTTCAAAGGTAACTTGCATTTGTCCCACATTTCTTTTATTGTAGAGCAGTAAGATATCTTTCATATTCTTCTGAAGACAACGCACATATCAGGTAATGTTTTGTCTTAGCGTTTAGTTATGCATTTCTCTTGTCAGCATCAGTCCATATTTTTTCGTTATCAAAAGTGGGATTTGTAGCTTCAACTTTAATTGCTTGCCATACTTCAATATCTATAGATTAGAGATATATGGTCATTCTCTCTTTTCGGTATGAGTAGTTGTTTCCATTGAAGTAAGAAGGCTTTAGATGGATTGTCCTTCAAAACTTCTTAAGGTGTTTGACATGATCTATCACGTGTTGTAATACACAATAAATATGTAACTTGGCTCTTATAACAAATGATAAAATAAACACACGTAAGAGGGGGTGAATTGTGTGTAAATTAAAAAAAATTCACAAACTACTTTCAATTCAGATAAAAACAGGTGCCTGTTAAAAATTAAAAACAATAGGAGCATGTCAGACAATAGTAACTTGTTAAACGACAGAAGCCTGCTAAAGAATAAGTCCAGTTAAAAATAATTTTAAAACAGAAGGTACCTGTTAAAATAAAAGGATCCTTTATCCAGTTGAAAACAAAAGGAGCCTAATATAACAGTGAAAGAGCCTCTTGCTAAAATAAACACACACACGCACAATATAATGTAGAAATATAAAAGTTAAGAGAAGCAAGAAAAGGACACAGTCAATTTATACTGGTTCGACTTACAACTCAAGCCTATGACTAGTCCCTAAGTATCTAACTTGAGTATTTCACTATAAAAACAATTAGTAATTTGAAAAGCCTCTCCAAGCTCACAAGTTAATATTTTTCAAGGTTCTCCAACCTTTTAAACTAGTAGTATTTAGCTAGTCTCTACAAGCTCTCAACATAAAATGAAGTTTGCTCGATATGAGTTACACTGATCTCTCTAAAAAATAATCACTTTTCTAAAGCACAAGAGATTTTACAATGATATCACTTTAAAAGAATTGATGTTATAGATATATTTCAAAAGTCTTATCTATATTCTCAAAAGCAATGGCTCTTCCTTAATAGACTTTTCTTTCAACTAACGATTACTTCACTTGCATCCTTCGTCAATTGGATGGATTTAATTCCACATAACTTCGATGTCATCTTTGCCAAAAATCTTCCAGTAATCACATGGCTAATATATAACCTTCATAATAAGTAGGATCCTTTCGGATAAACCATTTTTTTAGTAAGGTAAGTTCATAAAGAAGGTTCCTGCAAGAAAGAAAGCAATTATTCCATAATTTTATTTCCTGTTAAGAATGATGTTGTTGTTTATATCTAAGAAAATAAATCCAATTTGAATTTTGAAAATATTATAAGGTTATTATCAAAATTGTTAAAAATGAATCTTGAGCTAACACTTAAGAGTTCTGTTCGGTCGAAATTGGAAGCCCAAGGACAACAAACCTTGACACAACTTGCAAATTATTTATAAACATAGATATTGAAGTTGGAATCAATTCAATCATTTGTGGTTTAAGAAACGAAAAATGGAAAAATCATTTGATCGTAGTGATTTCCAGTTATTTGAGGCTTTTTTGGTGGTACAATAACTCCTCAACATGAAATTTCAGCTTCGAGCAACATGACAATTGGTAGAACCATTCTAAATATAAGACTAAAGAGGTCATAGATATATTATTCATCAAAAAGGTTTCATTATTTAAAATAGGCAAAAGGGATTCTAAAATTTAGAAAACGTTAAAATTAGACCCCATCATAACAGAAAATTTAACCTGTCTATTAAGTGTTAGGTCATCGATGTCTTCGCAATTTTTTTTTTGCATTTTTTAATTTTTTATGGGCTCTGAGTATCACATCATTGCTAACGTGACAAAGTAGGACCCACTTTTTAAAAAATTGACAAAAGTGTTACTTTTAATCCTAAGTTTTACACCATTTGACAAGTTTAACCCTAATATTTCAGAAAGAATACTTAAGACCTTAACTTTTAGAAAATGTTAAAATTTAACCTCATTATAACAAAATTACTAATGACTTGATGACATCGCTAACCTATCACTTTTTAATAATTTTTATTTTTTTTGCATGTTATAACGACTTTATAGCAAAATTGTAATGTAGGACCTACAAATAAAATAAATTTATAACAACTTTATAAAAAGTGTAGTTCTCTATTACGACTTTATAAAAAGTGTAGTTCTCTATTACGAGGAGTGTATTTCATTTTTTAAGTAATTCCTTTAACTTCGCAATACAAAACTTTTAAACTTCTCATATGTACATTCACATTGAAATTAAACATATAATTATTATTTATTCATGAAACATTTTAGTGATTTTTTAGTTTTTAATATTTATAAATACCATATTTATCTTTATAATTAAAATATATATAATTTTTACAGTTTTGTGTAAGTAATTGTTGTTGTTGTTATTATTGTTGTTGTTGTTGTTGTTATTATTGTGGTTGTTGTTGTTATTGTTGTTGTTATTATTGTTGTAGTTGTTGTTATTATCATTATCATCATCATTATTATTATTAGAAGAAGAATATTAGTAATTTTATATTTTATTATTTACATATGTCATCAAAAATAATTGTTATTAATTAAGTTTTTTTTGTTATTCAAAAGTGTAGTTATGAGAGAATTTAATATGAAGTTTGAAGTAAGATAATTATAACTTGTTAAGCATAAATATAAGTGAAAGACAGAAACTTTTAATTTAATATTTGTTAGCTTTATTTTTTTATATAAATATGATCGAATATCTAAATTGCTAAATATTTTATTAGAATGTTATATTGAAAAAAGAATTGTTATTTAAATAATTTGCATTGGTAAGAAATTAAATTTATTTTAAACTTTACTAATTCAAGTATTTTAATTTTTCTACATTGCAATTCCGTTATAAAGTGGTTATAACTTGCAAATAAAATAGAATAATTAAAAAAGTGTTAGGTCAATAATATCATCAAGATGTTAGTAATTCTGTTATAACGGGATTAAATTTTAACTTTTTTAAAAATTGAAATCTTAAGTGTTATCTCTGAAATGTTAAGATTCAACTTATCGAATGGTGTAAAACTTATGGTCAAAATTTACCATTTTCTCAACGTTTTTCAAAAAGTAGGTCTCACTTTGCCACGTCAGCAATGACATGACACTAAGGGCTCACAAAAATAGAAAGTATTAAAAATATTGTAGGTTAGTACTGACTTAGTACTTAACGGGCAAGGTTAAATTTTTTATTATGGTGAGGTCCAGTTTTGACGTTCTCTAAATATTAGAGCTATAATTGTTCTCTCTAAAATGCCAGGGTTAAAACTTGTGGATTGATGAAAAACTTAGAGCCAAAAGTGACACTTTTGCCTTTAAAATATCTTAATCTCAAAGATATTCCAACATATCATATTATTATATAAATATAATATACCAAGTATTGCATAGATGCTAAATTTATATAATAACTTAAGATATTGTATTTAATAATGATTCAGAAAAATTAAATTGTTTTTTAATTAAAATAGACACATATATGTTTTTATAAATATAATTTATGCTGTCACAAAATAAGTTACGATATATATATTTTATAGTTGAGAATATTCAAAATAATTTACTTATAAATTTATTTATTTACTCATTATTTCTAGGTTTCAATATAAATTTAAATTTTCTTTTTAATAATGAGACGTTGTGATAATAAATGAATGCTAAGTAAACTAAATGCATATTACAACTGTTAATTAGGGTGGTAAATCAATTTCACTTAATTTAATTGACTAAGTCAATTCAATTTAAATGTCAAAATAATGTAAAAATATTGACAATCCAACATGAGCAGCTCAACTGATCAATCATGAATTCAAGTTAAGAAAAAAGTTTTAAGGTGAATAAAAAGATTTAGGACAGATTTGTCAAATATAGGAATAAATAGTTAGTGTTATAATACTGTTATCAATATATTATCAACTATTATTAGGATAGATCAAAATAATATTATCAAAACCGTGATTTTTTATATTTAATTTTTTAATAATTATTTAATTTTGTTTCATTAATACTATAGCTAATAAGTAAGATTTTTGTAGCTCTTTATTTTTTCTTATATAATTATTTAAAAATTAATAATTTTATAAATCATTGAAAATAAAATCATTAATTTTTTTATAAAACATAAATATTTTAATTATTTATTGATAAAATAAATCACATAATAATTAAGCTCATTGTTATCTGCTTGGAGCCTCTCATGTCCTTCCATTTCAGATATCAGAAAGATGGACCCATCAACTCTGTTCCTGGCTTCATTCACTCCACGAATAGGTATCTATAGCAATTAAATTTTATCAGATACGTACAAGGTTTCTCTTTGAGATTGCTCAAGAAGGCAACAAGAAGCTCTGGTTAATTTAGTACATTCAAGGAGCTGAACAGAGTACTAATCTAACACTACCAACCTATTTATAAACTACAAACCCAAATACATCCTACTAGTGTACCTTCCTAATTCACCATCAAGTAGCAGAGGTCTTCAAGTCTTCTGCTACTTAAACGCTATAAGCTTGTGCCATAAACCTGGCACGATTGCCCAGGTCAATAGCAAGACTACGGAAGAGTGAATACATCTTCAAACGTCACTTTATCATAAACTCATGTATAAAAGCTAAAAGACCTATCCGTGGCAAGCAGATTGAACTAATGAATTTAACGGTTATACATAAACATCTGCTGTTGGGTCATTCTTTTGCACTTTGAGTAACAAATTGGCCTCTCACTCGGGGACGCTGCTCTGCCAGTCTTTTTCGACTTTCGTATCGGACCTGGAAACCATAAACATGTTAAGGATCAAGATATGGACTCAACTCCTCAAATGAATTCAGCTGTTTCGTCATGATCAACTACCGGGAAGACCTGCCATTCTAAAAAGCTGAATGATAGGTTATCTTAAAGATCTATTGCTATAAAGACATATAAGATATCGAGGTGGTGACAGAAAATAGCGTTCAGAATAAGTCACAATCAGCATTGTCAACTTTGCAGAAGCAACTGGTGATCGAATCACCTTAACCCACTTTCCGGAGCACTACGCAGATTAACATTTCTATTTCATCCATATCTCCACCTTGGACTTAATATCCATAGCGCATGTATTGTGCAAGTACAGGGATCAATGTACCTTTTTCTCATAGGAACGATCTTTCCGCTTCAATCGAAATTTGGTTAACGCTGCTTCCCTCTGGCTAGAGCAATGAGGATCCATCCCTCTAAATCCTTCTTGAATGAAGAGAGGACCGTCTTTCAAGCTCTCTGATTTTCTGGCACTCTCATCTGCCACAGCAAGAGTGGCATTTGCATCATTTCTATGGAAAAAGATTTCTTGTGTACTCTTGGAGTCAAAATTTGTGACACCATCAAATAAAATACTGCTAGCATTCTGAAAATTAGCAAGCGAACAATGCTTTAATTCCTGCACTGGTTCCATCTTCTGCTGAGATATATTCGGGTCAGCAGAATTGTTGATAGTATCATCAGACTGTCTAAAATGATGTTTAGGGTCATCAACATCATGATTGGAATGAATTGAAGTATTAGTATGAAATGGAGATTGTGCGCAGTCACTCGACACCTTAGAAGTCCAAGTTGGGGATAAAGCCAACTGTGCATGGTGTAAAGAAGGGAAAACATGATCACATCCGATACAGAAGTTATCCAGCTTCACTCCTTTGATATGACTCGGTCCATGTTGAGGGCCTGAGTATATCTCAGGAGAACCACTGAACGGTGAATTCATAATTTCTTGATTGCTATTACTTCCAGTTGAACCGTGTTGTTGAGAAATGCCACTGCTATTTTGAGAGAGCTGATCAGATGATAGCTCTGGAGATTTACTCGCATCTTTCTTGAATCCGAAACCATTGCCGGTTGAAATTGGGAAAAGGGGCTGCAGTATTTTACTGTTATACCTGCACAAGGGACCTGTTAATTAATAAAAAATGAATAGTGTGTGGACATTACAACATTTGACGATTCATCAAAAGAATATATCACTTTTAAGTTAGGAAGAAACCAAAAGGCTGAATTATATGCTTGACCCCTATGTAGTCATTTGATACCACATCAAAAAAATCGTCTTCACATGATCCTCGTATCAGACGGAAAAACATCTGTGAACTTGAAGATACCCACATATCATTATAAATCCTGACAATAAATACTATTGTAATCCTTCAACTAGCACGTAGCAAGCACCACTGAATAATCAAAATCCATTTCTTTTATAAAAACAGACTAAAAGGTCTACATTCGGTCCCACTTATAGAAATAGAGCCTCCTCGGCGTCATTTCCTCGGCTTCCCACATAGTTGCTGATTCATTGCACCATCTACCACTACCTGCGCCCCAGCACCTCAGATATACTCTTACGAAGAAAAGGAATTGTAGATAGTGCAAAAGCAACGTTCAAGAAGATATCCAGCAACCCAGTTGGCATTTTTTAAGGAAACTAACCAGGTGTCATCTCAGCACGAAGAAATTACACCAGACACACACTCACAAACACGTGCAAGTTGATACTCTAATTTTCAAAGACTCGTGTTTAATGAGTTACAGCAAACTCACCACGAGAAGGCTGAAGTATTAGAATGGTTCAGCACATGCTTTTCATCTATTGGTAAGTCTTTTATGGGATATAACTTTCCCAGAGAAATTTCCAGTTGTGGAGTGAATTCATGCTTTTTTGTACAGACGTTCACGCCAGAATATTCACAAATGCCCATTAAGTCACTACCAAATTTACTGATCAAGTCCACGGTTCCAACGGAAGGTTCTACCAGTTCAAAATTATTGCAACGACGACTTTCCACATAATTTTTGTCTTCTTCTGGTCTCATTCTTTCATTTTGAGGTGGCTCCCTTGTCGAACCATGCTCTTTTCCCAATCTTAAAGCAGTCGAATCGTTAGTTTCTTCAGAGGCCAGTTCTGATTGGTTTGATCCTTCTGTAGCAAATACAACATCAGATGTTCATTTCATATATAACGAATAATGAGATTACAAATGCTATTCAGTAATAATAAATAGAAGGAAGAAATGAATAAAGACAGAAATGAAATAGCAAACCTCTAGTTTTACAATCAGAATCTGCTGACGTTATTGGCAACGTGGGTTTCTCTTCATACATCTCTTTTCTTGTGTTGCTTAGTTGTGAAGAACTCTTGGACAGTCCCTAAATATTTTCATGAGAGCATTTCAGATTCTAAATCAAGTTTCTGCTAATAGATTGACAGTCGTCTTCTCGTTTAAATCACATCTAACTTAGCAGGTATCTTTGGAACCAACAGTCACTAAGATAATTAAATAGTCACTCCTTAAGAAAAGACTACGCAGGAAAGATTTATGTTCATACTTTCTTTCTTGAGTGTTAACTACTTTTACACTGCCAATCCTATTTTTCTGTGTAAAAATTGAACAATCACTAGAATTATCACTTGCCGCATTAATTTCAGAAGTGGCTTCAATTTTATACGCTGCAGAACGGATGAGTTTAGAGGAATACATCATGGAGGTGACTGATGAAGAATCAAAATGGAAATTTCAGAAAAGCAAATTTAGTTTCCATGCACGTGAAACATACAAGCAATAAATAGGATATGTTGGAAACATACAGTTCGCCTCCTCCAAACATGCTGCCATAAGTTCCTCAGCTCATTCCTTCTAACAGGCTTAATTAGAAAGTCAGCAGCACCTTTTAACATGCACTTCAAGACCATGCTGATAGAATCGTTTGAAGACATCACTAATTGGTAATGACAAAAGAAATAGAAAAGAGCAAGAACAGTTTAGTTCCAAATCTAAGAAAACATCAGGATAATGACTATAAGTATAACAAAAGAAAAACCAAATATATTACATACTTATGACGGGAAAATTTCTGCAGAAGTCATGTTCCATGACCAAGGTAAGAAGTGCATATCCCGATATTGATGATGGCAACTCCACTTCTGTTAATATGAGGTCTAAATCATTCGGTCTACCCTTCAAAGTCTCCCATGCCATTAATCCATCTGAAACAGCAGCAACTGCTTGACCAAAGAAAGTGCAAGTTCAGATGAAAGACTTGCATGAAACTCATCATCATCTTATCAAAAATAAGAGAAAGAACCCAAAGAGAAGATGAGTCGGAGACACCTTAATCAATAAAAGACTCCAATCTCCATTAAAGAACAAGAACTTTCACCAAAAGTTACCAAAACCACATAAAACGTTGCATTGTCACCAATGAGCTCGGAATCCAAATCAAACACATCAATTTCCAAATAAGCTAAAAATCCATCAACAGATAAAAAGAAGCGACCTTTATAGCCGCACTTTCGAAGAAGCTCAGCAATAATTTGGCGCGTAGAATCATCAGCTTCCACCAATAAAACACGAAGCATCGTATTTGGTAGAAACTTCTCCCACCTAACCACCTCCTCCGCCACCATTCCCTTGTCGTCGATCAACACAACCTCGCCCGTAACGTTAACTAGTAACAGAGTGTGTTATTTAAAAGTGAAACCAACCGCATCCGATAAAAATGAAAAAATATCTGAAAGTTAGTCAACCCGCTAAATGTAGTGCCGCCTCAAAATTCAAACATCTGATATCATCCAACTTCAGCTTACCACCGCAAAATACATTTTAGTAAGAGAAACAGGATCAAAAGGTGGGCCGCCGCGGCTCGCGATTGACGGGGCTGACGTGGCGCAACACCAACAACTTTTTTTAAATATTTTGATGAGTGCGCTATAGTTGGTGTACACGTGTTGGATGCAACTTGGCTTGCTATGGAGGATATTTTTGAGAGGCTGAACACCACGGCATAGGGTGGAATGCTCCGTGGTGAGGAGCGCGACACTTGGAAACCTCTACGAATCTTGAGGTTTTGTGGCTTTCGAAGCTGAGTCTCCTCACTGGTTTTACGGAACTAGTGCTACGTCTCGATTAACCAACAAACAGGAGTGGTAATGTTAGGGGACCAATGTTGTAAACCCCCCCCCGGGGAAAAAATAGGGGACCAATTTTTTGTAACTATTTTTAATCAAACATATAGGCTTTAACGTATATAATTGTGTATAAAGGTTATCTTAATATTTTAGGTTTTATACATCTATTTTTTTTATAAGAGGAAATAAAAAAGATTATACAATAAGTCGTGAAAAGCAGAGTCCCGATATATCCTATACAAGGAGTACATAACACCTAACGGGTAGAGTATCAAAATAAATAGTGCCTACATCAAAATGCTCTGCATAGTTCGCGAGCCAGTCGACACATCGGTTACTCTCACGGTATATATGTCGATGTGTTACCATCCAGTTGCGAATGAATAGTTCATTAATACCCTGAATGATGGAGTTGGGAGCTTGTAATCGGCTCGTTGAGGAAGAAATGAGATTAATCGCCGCAATCGAGTCAACTTCGAGTTCGATTTGACGATATCCGAGGTTTCACGCGAGCGTGAGCCCTATATACACTCCCCAGAATTCGGCAGACACCGATGAGTACCACCGAGATTTTGGATGAAACCACCAAGCCAAGTACCTATACTATCACGGAGGATGCCTTCGGCTGTAGCTGATAATGCGGAGCGTTTACTCGTACTATCCGTGTTAAGTTTGACCCACCCTGTAACATACCACCCCCAATTGGATGGGTAAAATAGTAAATTTGGCATAGGATGAGATGGATCGAAATGATTTAGGACTGTTCTTGCATAATAGGATTGGTACCCAGTATCCATTGTGCACATGAAATTACTGGACATGCAT
>JANITX010000179.1:80670-90735 GCA_027564395.1 Erythroxylum ulei | reverse complement strand
ACTGAAAGAAAGTTTTCTAAGATAAGTAAAATGTTTTCAAGGTTTTTGCTTACCTTATTATTATAAACTGTTACCCACGAGCTTTCAAGCTCACCCCCTCTCTGTCCCATCCTCAGGTGATAGCTAAGAGATCAAGTGATCAAGAGCCTAAAAGAATTGTTTCTTTTGCTATTTTGTAGTTCTTGTAACCTTGTAATTTGAGATCTCGGACTATGTTGTATTGTGGCTTGAGAGGCCATTATAGCTTTGTAAAACTCTTGTTTGAGGGTATGAAAATGGGAATGATGAAATTAGTTGTAAGTATTGTATTAAAGAGTGATGAAGGAAAAAAAATTTGAGAGTCTTACGATTTTTCAATCGATGATGTTCAAGGAAATTCCATAGGATTAAGCCCACGTTTATGATCAAAAGTTGGGTTCCGAAACGGTGCCCAACATGAGTGGTATCAATGAAGCGATGATAGTTATGGTTTTATGGAGAGTTGGGTTCCGGAATCTAGATTCAACAGCCCATGTTGGAGATTGTAAGGATTTTTAATCAAACAAGTGGGCTTATATGTATATAATTATGTATAAAGGCTATCTTATAAAGTTGAATCCAATTAATTAAAGTAGTCTAATATGGTTATGGTATTTTAAGCTTTATGCATCTATTTTAAATGTGGGCTTTATATTTGTAGAGAACGGGTTTATAATTTCTAGTTTTATGATGGGCCAAACTATAAATTAGATTAGAGTTTTACCCTAATTAAATTGGTCATGGTCCCTAAATTGAACGTACGCATAATTCTTTCTGACATCCCAACATCAGAGAGAAAATAGAGAGTTAGGAAAAACTCTGAAAAAAAGCTACGTTCTAATTTGGAAGACAAACTGTAAGACTCCAGTGTATATTTCACAATGGATTCAGGTATGCTTCCACTTTTATTTAATTCTTAATGATTTTATATGAACGAATCATGTCTTTAAAGGGATTAAAAAACTACATTCTTCTTTTACTTTTATCCAAGACCATCCCTATGCCATCCCTGCATAGCCACAAGTTTTAATGGTTCTCGGTAAAATTTGTGATTAGGTAGTGATAGAATAGGGTTGGTCTTAGAATAAGGAATAGACGATTTCACTCCAAAGTTAGACATAAAATGTGTTTGTTCTACATACTAGGAACTTTTGAGTCTCCGTGAAAAAGGAACATGGGAGCCAAAAATGACAAGGTATTAGAGACCAACCTCGAAGGTCAGGTGAGATATGTTTTGGTTCAAAACAAAACAAAATACCATCTACATTATTGTTGGAACATGTTGTTTTCAAGAATAGGAACGCAACTACCAAGGTAATAGAGAATCTCATGAAGCATGAATGTGCAAACCTATGGCAGGAGAATTCACTGATGTTCTTTAACTAATCGGATTATACAAAACTTACAATAGTAGCGAAACTAAATTGATAACTAGGAATCCGGTAATTTAGTCGAGCTCATCATCTATTTATGCCTTTCTTAATTATTAGACTAATTAAAAATAAACTTAAGTAGAAAGTAATTTAATTAGCAATTAAATAAAGAATAACTTAATTACTGTCTAAATAAGGAAGAATTTAGAGATTATTTATATAGATTATAATATATATTATCATATTATCATTCCTTTGAATTGAAAGTGGTAAAAAAGCGAATAGATTGATTTTGGAAATGAGATCACAAAATCCAAGAGCATATTAGCAATCTAGTCTTGAGAAAAGACATAAACAAGATCAACCATATAATGATAAACACAATGATGCACAAAGTAGCAATTGATCTCAAAATATGTTTGTGCATTTATGAAATATTTCATTCTGCTTAATACTTCGATTATCAAAATTAAAAGGAGTAGTAGATGAAGACGGAATGCTTACACTCTAAAGTAACCAACAAATCTATAGAAGTTTAGAAGTAATATCAAAAAAAGCTTGATATTCAACTTTGACACTAGATTAAGAGATAATGGTTTGCTTCTTACTATACCAAGATATAATCACTAACTAAGAAGCAATAACTACTAGTGGACTAATAATATGTGAGACAACAAGTCCAATCAACATCTAAATAACCTCATAACTAAAGATAAGATGAGCTAGAGTAATGAAGACCATGAAACAGGTACCTTTAATGTAATAAATAATACGAAGGATAGTCGTGTAATGAGTGGTGTGAGGAGCTATCATGACCTAATTAACAATGTGAACAACATGAGTAATATCAAGATGAGTAATGATAAGATAAACGTGATTGCCAATAAGTTGATAATACAAAGTAAAGTTAGGAAGATGAGAGCCATTATAAGTAGAAAAATGATCATTCGCTTTAATAGGAGTGTGGACAATTTTATCATCAATAAGACCTACAAGAGAGATAAGGTTAGTGGCATACTTAGTATGAGATCATAATACCCTGTAGAATCAAAAATAATCTCAAGACCCAAGAAATAACTTAAATGCCTAAAAAAGTTTACCTCAAATTGGCAACTAAGGAAGTTCTTAAGATTATGAATACTTTGTGTATCATCACCAATAATGATCATGTGATCAACATATAATAATAAAAAAATAATACCTTGCTCAAAGAAATAATGCATGATAATAAGGATTGGACCAAAAATAAACTACAAATAATATAACTGAATTTAGCAAATCACGTATGAGGGGCTTGTTTAAGTTTGTACATAATCTTTTAAGAAGGACAAGACTTAATCTAGAAGATGATCATAGCCATTTCAGTAAGATCTCCATTTAAGAAGTCATTCTTGACATCCATCTAAGACAAATTCCAATTACAATTAGAAGTGATATAGACTATAAAAGCAACAATTAGCTTATAATCAATCTCATATTTTAAAATAAAACCTTTAGTTATAAGTCGAGCAGTATAAACCATTAGCTTTAGTCTTAATTTTATAAATCCATTTACAACCAACTACAAATTTTTCCATAGGTAAAATAATCAATTCTCATGTATAAGGAGAAGTAAGTGTAATGAGTTATTCTTCTATTACTTTCTGTCATAAAGGATTCATACTGACCTTATAATAAGTACAAGGCTTATAAAGAGAAAAAGAACAAAATAATAATGATAACAAATAGTGATGCTAAGTTGACTTATATGAGAAGAACAACTAAGTGAAGGATCAAAATAAGACTGAATAGTAGGAGAAGAAGTTTGAGGATCCATAGGAGGAAGATCATCATATGCAGATGGAGGTGGATCAAAACAATATGAGCAATCTAAACTTGTAGAAGAGTCATTAGAAAATAAATTATAAGTGGAATCTGAAAGGAAGGAAGGAGATGAAGTGACTTTAAAGGCAAATAATGAAGAAAATATCTTATATTCCTAAAAAGTAATACAATGGAAAATATAAATATGTTGAGAAACATGATTATGACACCAATAACCTTTATTTTTTATGTCATATCCTAATAAACATTACAATCAGGCTCGAGGTTCTAATATAGTACATTCATATGACTAAAGATGGACAAAACTAGTAGATCCAAAAAGCTTAAAGAATGTGATAATTAGGAACAATTATAAATAATTTTTAAAAGGATAATATTTTTATGTCAGATATGAGAAAGGATAAAACTAATTGTATAAACTTTTGTAAGAGTGGGTTCACCACAGAAAGATTAGGGACAAGAAGATGATACAAAGAAAGAACGAATAATTTCTAGAATGTGCTTGTGTTTATGTTCTATAAAACCATTATGTTGAGAGGTGCCAAGCTAAAAACAATGAAAAACATTGGCATAAGTAGTAAAAATTTGATAAAGGATAGTTTCTCAGTACTCTATAGCATTAGTCGTGCAAATATTTTAATGTTACAAGAAAATTAAGTTTAAATTATATTAGCAAATTGATTATACATTTCTTTATAACTTTGTTTCAGTATTTTGTTTGCACCGTTGCTTCCCTCTATAAAACTCTAAAGCAAAATTTGTTGGTTGTTCAAGAAAAGGCCAAGAAGGATAAGGTTCTTTATGAAACCTTAAAACAGCATGACACCACTCTTAAAGTAGAAAACAATGTGCTCGAAGAAAAGGTGATTCATTATAAATCAAAAATTGAAGAATTACAAAATCAATGGCATGACTTGCAACAAAGCTCTGAGATGACATCTATGCTTTTTGATTGATTAGAAAACTTTTGAAAGGAGACAACTAAAAAGGCATCAGTAGTTGAGCAAAAATGGGATTCTACTATTAGTTGTATTTCTAAAGCAATGGAAAGGCTTGGTGATTCTGTGGGATTCTCAGTCTCCACTTTGCCAACTAGGGATCATGATTCTGTGGATGTTGTTAAGCAGGTTGTTGCTTCTGTTGATTTGGCTATTGAAATGATCAAGGATATGAAAGAGAAACTTAATGATATTTGCTTAGGTCTTGAAAAAAACCTTCAAATTATTTAAAATTTTGAATGGAAAGAATAACTAGTCACTTGAACAAAATGAATTTTTAAATGAACGTTGAACAAATCGTATCATGAACTAACTAAGTTATAAATGACAGTGAGGGTAACCAAAGGTGAGGGGATGGAAATTTAAGGATTTTAGATTTAAGGTTTTTACTTAAGTTAATTAATAGCTAATAGAATTAATCATTTTAATTAATTTAGGTAAAGCTAAATTAAACTTAGTAATTTTAATAATTAATTTTAAATAATTGGGCCCTACAATATCTTTTACGCACCACATGGCTCAGTAAAACCTATAATAAAATTAAAATATTATAAATTTTTGGCAAAAATCTGACGATGTCATATTCCAGTCATTATTTCTGTTAATATAAAGTTTAATTTGAACAATTTTAAAGTGATAGGATTTAGTTTGAACGCTGTGAAACATTAAGGTTTAACTTATATTCAGAAATAAAACTTAAGGTCATTTTTCTGTTTTGCCTAAATGGAAAAGCATAAAATTTTGAAAGTTAACATGAACACATTCAAATTGATCACGTTTAATATATCCTAGACATCCACTAAAAATCAAAGGTCCTAATTTAAAAGAGGAAATATGACTAAGACATAAGTGTCAAATACTGGAAGAAGTGACAATAACGATTACTCTAGTTAAAGACAAGCTCAAATAGATGACTACCTTACGTCTTATCCTATGAACCTTGCTCAATTATGAATCCTTCACAGTACAACCATGACTCAAAAAGGTTATATTAGCATCAAGTTCATATAACTGACCAACAGAAGTAAGATTGTGAGATAGTTTGGGCATATAAAAGGCATCAAATATGGAAAAGTAAGACTAAGAAATATTGCCTACATGTTGGATGGGAAAATTATAATCCAACATTATGAACAATTGGTAAATGAGTGAGAGTGGAAATAGAACTAAATAACTTAGACTCAAGTTTCACATGGTTATTGCAGGCATAATCAAAGAATTAATAAGTAGATTTACTTATAGTGATATAGAAGAAAGGGGACATAGTAGTACCAGAATTAGGTTGTATCTGTTGAAGAATATCATGGATTTCTTTCAAGAAAAAAAGAAGAAGTATCCTCATAAGTAAAACTCTCAATGGCAACAGTATAAGTAGAAGCACTCAAGGATCAAGACTTATTATGAGATTTTATTATATTACCCCCAGTTAGAATTCTTGTTATTAGCTTTAAGTTTGGGACAAGTAGAAATGTATTATGCAAATTTTTTACAATATTTGTAAAATTCCGTAGAAGAAGTAGAGGTGGTTGAAGTAGTAGAAGGAGTAACAAAAAACCACATCTGTATAAGGGAGAGATCATTCAGTATGAAGAGTATTAAGACAAGATTATTAGTACTTCTTGAATGATGTTAAGTTTCTGTAATAGAAAGCAATAAAGAAGAGCAACACCTACTAAATCAAACTCAATAGAAAGAGTCATCAGTAAATGTTATACATACTGGCAATTAGAAAGGGTAGTATAAATTTCTACAAAGACTATATCAGGCTATAACTAGATCACAAGTTGATAATTGATCCAACAAAGTTTTTAACTCTGAAACAAAATTATGAATGATCTGACCAAGTTATTAATACATACGATAAAGGAAATGATAAAGTTAAAATCAATGAATGTCATCTAAAACTACATAATATGTCTGTTAAAAATTCTACCATCTTCTCACAATCAAGATGATGAAATTTCATCTTAATAGTATGTCGACAAGTATTACAAAACCAAGTTAAAATCAAATGATTTTTGTGAACCCATTGATAGAAACTCTCAATGAACTTAGTTTTTGGCATATAGGCCTGGGCTCGAGCCTTTTCTTTCAAAATTCAAGCTCTGAACTAGGTGTAAAACAACATTATTTTACACTATGAAGCTGTTATTTTTACATAATGGAAAATGACATCATTTTACACCTAATGTAAAATGAAATTGTTTACAATATTTTAATAGGGTCCATGAACCTGTGTTCCTCACTTATTTTATTCACCATTCTTCTACATGTTCTGATTCTACGTTGCATTTTTACTGGTCAACTGTGTTTTGCGTTTTTACTACCTCAATGTGTTGCATTCTTCTTCTCCTTTGCAAATTCATTATTGTATATTTCCTTTATTTTAGAAAGTAACGTGATGATTATTTAGCAATCACCAATCTATTCTGCTATGAAAGATGATTAATTGAATATTGATTTAGCATCCAAATTGCACAAAAAAATTGTAATTTTTATTTCTTAATTTATCCTTTGATGACCCAGAGTCTATGATGATATTAAGGAACTCTAGAAGTATGTTTGCACCTTGTTCTTGATATTTTGATGCTTCTAAATTCTATCACCGATAGAATATCTCATCCCCTTAGCATATTGGATCTTTAATTTTTATTTCAATAAAGATTTGTGAGCATTCAAGGTTTGAATGTAGAAATTTAGGGGTTGTTTTTCTTGTGTTTTCTTTAAATAAAGTGTTTACATTAAGTTCCCCTTGCATTTGGATTTCAAATGAGTGTTACTTTAGTTCTTTGATTAATATTGTTGATTCTGGTCTAATTGAGACTTCCTAATTCCTTTATCATGGCTTTAAGCTTTTTCATAATTTGTAAGCCTCAAATCCTTTTATGTTCTCCTCCAATCTCTTTTTCAATAGCTTCATTATATCTTTCTAACTTTATCAGGTGGCTTTTGAACCTAAATGGGGTTCTCTTTTTCTTTAGGTATAGTTATGTTTGTGATTGGTTTCCATATACATGTTTTCCTGACAAAATTATGCATTCTTTATGGTGGAGCAATTCCTTTCAAGCTTACTTAAGCCAATCTCTCACCATGGAAAATGTTGCTAAAATGAAGCAATTGCTCCCCCCATTCAATCATGAGATTATAAGCTTACGTATTTTACATAACTTTGCCTCTTTAATAAGCTTAACCTTGAACAAACTCTCCACCACCTCATTCATCCTCTCCGTATTGTACTTGAACTTAAGCTCATTCATTAAGTGAAAGAATTGCACACATTTCTTTGGATACTTAAGTTTGAGTGCAATAATTGAATGATATCGCCAAGGAAAGGTTTTCATCTTTCTAGTTCCAATGCATCCAAAAATATATAACACTACATAATTGATTCAATTATGAAAAAGTGTGAGGGCCATAATATGATACATCATTAAGTATATATACTAAGGACAAGTTGGGATGGACGACCACGCAATCGATCTCGCTCGTTCATTTAATCTGACGGCTTATATCTATTCATTGAATGTTGTGTCTTCCGATCCATCCCGCTCGTCCATTTAATCTGACGGCTTATATCTTTTCATTGAATGTTGTGTCTTTATTATTACTATCTGTTTATTGAATGTTGTGTCTTCCGATCCATCTCGCTCGTCCCTTTAATCTGACGGCTTATATCTGTTCATTGAATGTTGTGTCTTTATTATTACTATCCCTCTTCCATTCATTCATTCCCTTTACCTAGAGTTCTGCAAAGCTTTCTCTCTCTTCCTTTAGCTCTCCGCCCTTGCCTTCCTCTGCTCCTCTCTCGTTCTTTGTCAGCTCTCCGCCCTCGACGTCTTCTGTGTCTGCAGATGGCGTGCGGTTTATTTCCAACTGTGGTAAGTTTTCCTTTTTTTGTTTCTCTGCAGTTGTGTTTTTGTTTTTCCTTTTTTCATTTGCTTTTTGCTTGATTTTTTTACCCCTTTTGTCTTTGTTTTTTTTCCTTCCACTTTCATCCAGGTTTTGTTGTGTGTGTAGATGGCTTGCGGTTCTGGTAAGTTCTCGTTTCTGCTTGATTTTTTTTCCTTTTTGTCTTTGCGTTTTTTCCTTCGACTTTCATCCACGTTTTATTATGTGTACAGATAGCCTGTGGTTTTCTTCAACATTTAGAGTTTCTTTTCAGGTTTGTTAACTTCTTGTTTTTGCTTTTGTTTCTTTGCATTTTTTCCTTCGACTTTGTCCAGGTTTTATTGTGTGTACAGATGGCGTCTTTTTTCTTCTTTCGTGCGATGATGATCGGTTGTGGTAAGTTCTTCTTTTTCCTTTTATTTCTCTCCAATTGTTTCTTTGCCTTTTTTTCCTTCGACTTTCTCCAGGTTTTATTGTGTCTACAGATGGCACCTTTTTTCTTCTTTCGTCCGATAATGATTTGTAGTTTCTTGTTTTTGCTTTTTTTCTCTGCAGGTGTGGTAACTGCTTAATGCCACGAAATTTGCTTCTCTGCAACTGTGGTGACCGCTTAATGCCGCGATGCCATCTTAATTCACCCCGCGGAAATAAAAGTGGATATTGAACCGGGTGATAGCATGCATAACAAGATTGGATTGTATAACTCTGACCTGGGTGAGGAGATTTATCATGTTGTTAGAGCAAGATAACATCAGAGAACAATTTCCTGATTTTCAAGCGAAACTTTTTTCTTCTTTCGTGTTATAATGATTAGCTGTGGTAAGTTCGACTTTTTTGTGTGACTTTGTCCAGGTTTTATTATATGTACAGATGGCGCCTTTTTTCTTCTTTCGTCTGATAATGATTGATGGTTTCTTTTGTTTCTCTACAGCTGTGGTGACCACTTAATGCCATAGCATGCATAACAAGATTGGATTGTATAACTATGACCTGGGTGAATGTAGACTTGGAAATGAGGAGATTTATCCATATCGCAGCTACTTATGGTGTAATAGGAAGATTGTAAACGCGTTGATCAATAGTAGGATAACATCAGAGAACAATTTCCTCTTGAAGAATTGTCATAATGAGTTTCAATGTATTTTCATTTTCACGAAGTTTATATCAATAATTATCTTAATAGAAGAAACGTTTTTCTATATTCAACCAATCCGTCTTAGTTTTCGCTTCATGTTACTTTTGTCTGTGAAATTCGTCTTACTTTTGTCTCCGTGTTTCGTCTTATTTACTTCTCCGCATCGTCTCACTTTTTCTAAAGTCAACCATTTCGTCTTAGTTCCCGCTTCCTCTGACTTTTGTCTCCGTGCTTCGTCTTATTTTTATTTCCACACTTAAGAGATGTATGATAAAATTAATGTGGTTTTTATTGATATAATAATTATCTTAATAGAGGAAACGCTTTTTTTCGTTCAACCGCTTCGTCTTAGTTTCCACATTCTCTAACGCTCGTCTCTGTGCTTCGCCTTATTTTTCTCTCCGCGGTTTGTCTTATTTTTGCCTTACTTGTGCATCCGTCTCACTTTGGAACTTTTGTCTGTGCACTTCGTCTTACTTTTATCTCTGCGCTTACTCGATAAAAGTGAGACAAAGTTTTGAGACGATAGAAGTTAGACGAAGTTTTAAGACGATAGACATAAGGCAAAGTTTTAAGCCGATCAAACGTTTTCAGACGATAGAACTAAGATGAAGTTTTGAGACTATAAAATTAAGACGAAGGTTTAAGACGATTGAAGTGAGACAAAGGTTTAAGATCAAAAATTAAAATAGAAAAGACTAAAAAAAGGATGATCCTTTCAACACATCATTGGTAGAGACTGTATGCTAATTAGATGAATTGGACAAAACTAGAAAGACTGTATGTCTTTCTTAGCTTTTGCTTCGTCTTACTTTTGTCTGTGCACTAT
>JANITX010000179.1:14954-25739 GCA_027564395.1 Erythroxylum ulei | reverse complement strand
ACTCCTAGGCTTGTGGAGGTATGGATATTTTCGTATTTTGGGTTTGAGATAATCAGCTGATGACCCCAAATGCTGGTAACACCAGCTTATTGAATTTTGGCTGATTGGGTTGAATCAGCCAATCCAATCAGCCAATTACTAAACAAGTTTAATAACTGTTTGACAATTTTTGATCAATCAGCCAAATTTTGACTAATCAGCTATCCTCCAAACACAGCCTTAAATTGGAAGAAAAGACCTGTAAGAGTGGCCACTGCGGATAATAGATGGATCCAACTAGGGATCTTATTGCTTGATGCTAGAGTATGCTCTTTCTTGGTGTTGCTTGAATAGGGTCTCTTCTGTTTTATTATAGTTTACGAGACTAAATGAGTAACTGCATCACGTGATTCAGTAACTAGTTCCAATCATGTCTGAGTTTGGCTGTTAACAAATCAAATACCATCGACAATTTATCAGCAGCTACATTGACAAGGACAAGATTCATCTAAAAGGTAACAACATTCAGAGTCCATCCATTTTCTTGATAGGTAGTTTGGCTCTGTAATCTAGGCAGGGTGATTGTACAGATTAATAAAGCAAAAACTATGAGAATCTGGTGAAACAAATTCCAGAGGCATATCATAATTTCTGCCGGGCCACTCTAAAATTCAGAGGGCAACTTATCAACTTAAAATGCAAACAATTCAACTCATTATTCTTTCTCCGCAACCAAGGTTATATTTGGTTGAACGTAAAGTTTTTAATAGAATGAAATGAAATAAAATAGAATAGTTTATAATGAAATGGAATGTAAATAAATACAATATAAAAAATTATTGTTTGAAAATGATGAAATGATTCATAATATAATATAGTAAAATATTGTTTGAATAAAAAGTTTATAATATAATATAGACTAAAGTTGTTTATCATTTTAAATTTCATACTAAACTCCTCAAATCGGAGATTTTTTATTTTTACAGTCTAGGATAGAATAAGATGTAATATAAAACATTTATCTTCCATTTCATTTCATTATAAAACCTACTCCTAAACGAGAATAATATTACATTCTATTATAAAACTCTCAACCAAATATAGCCTAAGAATGACAACCATTTGAAGTGGCCATTCAATGGTTGATTCAATAAACAAAGAAGCCATGAGAAACATAACCAAAATTTAAGATACCAATGCAACCTAAGAACATATCATTAAATTTAAAGAAGGGTGACAGTGATTGCAACTGAATGCTATATGAAGGCCAGTACAACAAATAATGAAGGTCCAAATTTGAGCCTAAACATGAGCAGTGCCTTGAGTAAATTTAGGATCCTCACATCTGTACCGTCCATCAGGTCCAATACCAAAACCTTTTGGATCTGCAAAAACATTCTCTAGTAGCTGGCTGCGTGGGGGAAGAGGGCTCTCATCTGCAAACTCAACAGCGTCCTCAACTATTTCATCTATCTTCTTCTCGATGGCCTTAAATTCTGCTTCATTAGCTAGGCTCTGCTCAATCATAAATTTCTTCAAGGCTGTGATGGGATCTCTGGCAGCATACTGAGCCTTCTCGGCTGCCAACAAAGAACAGAAAGCGTAAGGGAGTGAAAAGGTGATGCACTCAAGGTCATAATAATATCAGTTCTCCAATCAATACTAGTGTGACTAACATCAAAGCAGCATTTCAAGAATAAGAAATAACAGATGATGCAAAAGCAAAGAAATGAGAGAAATCAAGGGATTATCATGGCAATTTCACATTTTCACTATCCTGCAAAGGCTGGGATCAATCAAATCATCTTAAAGGTACATACAAGAGTTAAGCTAGAAAACAAATCATAAACTATCTGAAGGGGATTCAGGGATATGATAATTTTAGCTACTAAAATGCAACTTCAAACTTTATGGAACAGCAACATTCACTGAAGGCATTCATATGAATGAACTAAAAACAAACGCTCACCTGGGTCACGAAGCTCATCGGGATCAGCCAATGAGTGTCCTCTAAATCTGTAAGTCTCACATTCAACCAAAGTTGGCCCTTCTCCTCTTCTAGCCCTTCCAACTGCCTCCTTAGCCACCTCTTTTACCTTCAAAACATCCATCCCATCAACATGAACTCCTGGAATACCAAATGCTGGACCCTTCTTCCAAATCTGCGGATCTGAGGTTGCCCTCAAATGGGACATTCCAATTGCCCACAAATTATTCTCTACAACAAACACAATTGGCAATTTCCATAATGCTGCCATGTTTAAGCACTCAAAGAACTGGCCATTATTACAAGTTCCATCTCCAAAAAATGCCACAGTCACTTGATCACTGTTTGCTTCCTTCAAAACTTCTCTCCTATACTTCGAGGTAAAGGCTGCACCAGTTGCCACTGGAATCCCTTCACCAATGAAAGCAAACCCACCAAGCACGTTATGCTCTTTTGAGAACATGTGCATAGATCCACCTTGACCCCGGCAACACCCAGTGGTCTTGCCAAAAAGCTCACTCATTACAGCACGAGCTCAGACCCCCTTACTCAAAGCATGAACGTGATCACGGTAGGTGCTGACAACGTAATCATCCTGCCTCAAGAGCTTGATGAACCCAGTTGACACAGCCTCCTGGCCATTGTAGAGATGAACAAAACCAAACATTTTGCCTCTGTAATACATCTGGGCACACATGTCCTCAAAAGCTCTGCCCAAAACCATGTCCTCGTACAGCTCCAAGCCTTCTTCTTTGGTAATCAACTAGGTACATACATAATTGAATAAATAAAAGCAACTAATATGGCCAATTTTTGGTTCATATTATCAAACCAGAATTCTCTAACTCTGAGTCTTAAACCTAACTAACAAGTTTTAGCAACCAAAAGAACAACCAAAAGCTTAGTTAAATGCGAAAAATGCAACGAGAATGAACGAGATTTTGAATGCTCTGAGCCATGATTACCAAAACTAGAATGTAAAGTTGCTACGTTTAAGCTTCAACAGGTTAAATATGCTGTCTTTTCCATTTTTATTCGACACCCGAATATCAACCACCACTTAGAACTTAACAGCACAAAACATAAACAATAAAGCAAATTAATAAAAGGGGGACTTTAAAGATGTAGAATTGGGGTACCGGAGAGGAGCTTGATTTGATCTTCTTCTCCTTGCCAACATCAGAAACGGAAACAATAGCATATCGACGGTGAGGATTCGCCTGATTCAACTTGTGGGAACGGAGCTTGCGAGCGGATCCAAAGAAGGAGGGGGAATTCTTAACAGGATCAAAGAGAAAGTTCTTTTCTTGAGATCCGGAGGAGATCGTATCAACAGGCAAACGTTGAGTGAACTTTGTCGCAGAGAAAGCTGACGCCATTTTGAAGCTCTCTCTTTTTTCTTTTGGTTTGCGTTTGGAAGGAGAGAGTGAGAGAAAAAGGGTAATGAGAGGGGGAGTATATGAGGAGAAAACGGGGTGGAGGATACGAGGAGCAAGGGCTTAGTTATAACCGCGCTGTGTTCAAGTGTGTGTTGTGGTGAAGTGTAAACAGAGGAAGAAAAGAGGGAGAGGGCATTTTGTGTTGATACAGAAAAGGATTGAAAAAACTAAAAGAAGGCCACCCAACTCTCAACTACGCGTTTGTCTCTGCATTTACAAGACGTTGACAACTGGTTCTTTTCTCTATTTGGCTTAGTAAATTCGGTTACAAGTTTTAACGTTTGTGGAATCTCTGTTCTTGGGACAGTTGGAAATTCGATGTCGTATGGTTTGTATTCGTTGCCATTCTAATAAACAGGAAGAATAAAGAAAAGAGATTTGAGGTATCAGCAAGTAATTAACATCCGACTTGAACAAATAAATTTGATGGGAGCACTTGTGTTTTTGACCTCACTTCTCGTGAGGAAGCCATGTGCATCAGCTGATGAGCCTGAAACGTGGTTTTGGATGAGGTAAGTCATTTTCAGAAACTAATTCCTGCTTTCTTATTTTCCTTGTGCTTTTCCTATCATAATAGGAAACAGAGGAAAAGAAACTCCACTTGGAAACAGAGGAATGAGTGACACAGGGCATTTAGTAAACCAGCAAAATGAAATTCATGATATGTACGTCAAACAAATTAACTCTTTGGAGTATACTGGTTTTCATTATGTGTATATCTTTCCACACAAATGGACATATAGTACATATCAGTATGAACTTCCTGCACCAATTTCTCACTCCGCATGAAGCTCGAAGTGTTTAAGACAGAGCATGTGGCTGTAGCAATCACATACTTGATGTGCTGAATGCTGTTATGAATCACTTGTAAGCTGCTTGAATCTCTCACTGTACAAATTAATGTCAGTCATCTTGCAGCAAAAAGAGCTGACCAAAGAGTTCCATACTGATAGTTGCGGTAACATACCCTGGCTAATCATCTCCTCCAGCCACATTACAACTTCATATTGTCTGCCCACGAAGCAAAGACCTCGTATGACCATGTTATAAATATCAACCCCAGGCCTATATGATCTAATCAGCATCTCGTCCAAAAGCCTACTTGCTTCAACAAACCTACCATCTCTACATAGACCGTTCACTAGAACATCATAAGTTTCCTGGTCAGCAACGCAACCCACTTGTTTAGCCATTTTCTTCAAATACTGAACAGCCAACACTGAATTCCCTGCATTACATAGGCCTTTTAGCAAGATGTTGTACAATCTTACTGTTGGAACACAATTAGCCTCTACCATCTCCACTTCAATAACATTAACTGCTTCAGCAACCCTACCTTCCCGAGACAATGCCACTAGTTTTGCTTCATAAGTTAAAAGAGATGGTCTAAAGCCTCTTCCCCGTGTTTCATGAAGCACTTTGTTGGCTTGATCTACCTTACCTTCTTGGTAAAGATCAACAGCCATGGCAGTATAGCTCTTCATGTTGGGGACACCACCTCTGATTAGAGCGTCATTAATCTTTTCTTTGGTCTCTTCTATGTCTTGACACTCACGGAGATCAAGAGAGCAATGATATCTTTTATGAGCCTTCAGCCCCTTCCTTAATATCTTATTAAGTACATCCAAGGCTACATCAACCTGCCCATTATCACATAAAGCATCCAAAAGGATTCTGTATATTGCAACATCTTCACCGCTTCCCTTTTGAGATATTCTCCAAAACATTGAGTACAGGAGATGGATTGCCTCATTCAACCTTCCATCAACACATAATCCTTCCATGAGAATCCGATAACTATCCCTACTAGGGTAGCAACCTTGGTAATTCATCTCTAGGAAAATACGCAACGCAAGATCTGATCGACTTTGTTGACAAAGAGCACTCATAAGCAAATTCAGAGAATGAATACGTGACTTCACTCCCCAACCATAAGAATTGTCCAAGAAAAGACGATAAGCTGCTTCAAACTTTGAATTTTTCACCATTATATGCAGAAGGGTATTGAAAGATTCAGTCCAATTTACACAGTTGAACTGAGGAATGGTACTAAACAGAGTTACAGCTTCATCCAATAGGCCAGCTTGAGCATAGGTCTTGATTGCTGTTACAAATACTGAATCGTTGCACTCACAGGAATCTTCTCGCATCTGATCAATGACTTCTTTCATCTCAGTGATACGACCAGAGTTTCCAAGGATTCCAACCATCGTAGCATACACTGGACCATTGTGACAATAGTTGGGGTATTTGTCTTTTACTTCTTTGAAAATTTGTAGAGCAGTCAATGAATTTTTCTGGTTCCTGATAATCAGAGAGAGTTGAGTTGGTGTTAGAATCCTCGGCCATCTGATACTCATGATTGTAGGAACATTGAGCTTGTAGCCAAATCAAACTGAAAAATGGTAGATGGAATAGAATTAGTCAACAAAAAAGGCTTGGCATTGGAGAAGTTATCGAAAATCACTACAACCCACAGAAGGGAAGAAAAGAAAATAAATGCAGAATACATCACATGAAATCCTAGAATCTCAAGCAAGAGCATTTTCAATGGAAAGAATTGCCACGACAATCCTCATAACTACAGTTGCAGATAGGTCCTTCAAGTTTGTCAATGCAGAGAAAATGCTCGTGGGACAGCTAAATAAGCATTAACAGAACACAAAAGAATCCTCCTATGGAACTCCTAGTAAACATATGGAATAGCATTACAAATGAATTTACAAACCGTCGAAATGGTAATAACCAAAGGAATTGTAACTATAAAGCACTCGGTAACTAGTCTATGAAATGAAATTACATATATACTCCAATAAGCTCTAGCAATCCAGAGAAATTAGTTACAAGTTTGCATTGTCATACCTGAAATTTTCTCATCTACAATTTTAGCATAGCCACATATTTCCTCCACGTAACAGAATATCAAAGTTGTCCAATTGCATTCCAAATTTTAACATAACCAATCAATATATAGTTAGAAGACTCCCTGAGTCGCAAAACTAACACAGACTTTTTCAGAAGTAGCTAACAGGTTACAGAAGCAACATAGTTCATTACATACAACAGAAAACAGTTGTAGTGCCTGTCATATACAAAACCTTTGAAGTTTACTGACGGCTACGTAGAAACATAGATGGAGCAAACGGCGGTGAAGAAGCTCTACGGCGATATCTTGTGCGGGACGAGAGGAGAGGGCCACTGTGAATCTCCAGTATATGTATAAGAAACGGAAACGGCGGGTTAAGTTGCCGTTTTGGACTGGGTCATTGGGCCAAACTTTTCAAGGCTTAGCAATAGCCGACAATAACTTATTCGACAAAAAATTAAAATAAAAAGTAAAAATGGAATACGCGACACGGCCTGACGACTACTTGGTGTTCGGACTTGCGAGCCAAGTCGGGTCTGCATCGCCCATCCTATTCTTCAGACAGCCTCCGGTTTCATTTGGTCAAAAACAGGTGCCTCTCCCTCTCTCTAATACTCCTTGATCTTTTTACGTAATTGATGTATCTATGCGGGCGGTTTTCTAAGATTCATTTTTGGAGGATGTACCGAGGTGGTTGAATAATTCGGGTATCCTGCATTTTAGTTTCTGATTAGTTTGTGAGGGCGTCGGTTAAAAAGGCATCGCCTTTCATTATGGGTTTTGGTTTGTTTTAGTGGAACATAGAATCATAGATGTTATTAGGCGTGAAATAGCTGCCTTAGATAGATTCTTTGAAAATTAGGGGATTAGGTGCTTTTCTTGCAAATAAGGAAGCAGATATAATATTAGGGGAGGTCTGGTTCTAGGATCTACAGTACTTTTCCCTGGAGATTCAGGTAATTGTGGTCTCTATTGGACTGGATGCTAATTGTCCTTGTTTTAGGCTTCCTTACTCTGTCATCAGGGGATGGTTAATCTGCTTGTGGTTGTTAATTGGTTTGTCTTGTTTTGTCTTTTTGAAGATAAAACTTGCATAGTGCAGCAATTGGCGTTTGTAACATTAGGTATACCAGTGCCTTAATGCAAATCTTTTTAGAGTTCTACACTTTTCGATCAATTACTTGCTACTTTTCTGCAGGATAAGAGATTATTTGACAAGGCTTATAGCTATCTAAGAGGAAAAAAGAATTAAGCTGAAGTTTCTCTTGTCTGGATCTTTAAGGTATTTGATTTTGCATAGCTGAGGAGTTGAAGAGGTTACCCCTTGATAGATAGGAATTCCTTCATAGTCCTTGACTAAATCAAACTTTGTTCACTAAGCTTTTTGTGGCGGTTGTTAATTAGAGTTGTTTTATTCTATTGCATCTCATAACTTCTTGTTATCCGCTATTTCTATTTTTTTTTTGGTTGCTGTTTAGTTTCTGAAACCAATTTTGATGCTTGTTAATTTTCTTTCCTACCATTCCATCCATTAAAATCAGGTAAGAACACAGGCAACCCTGAACAGCAGCAACAGTGTAGTAAGAGAGATGAACCGACCAGGTAGGATGAGGAGGAGGGATGACTCAATGCTCACTCGAATGATCAGAACTGTTTTCACCTTCTTGCTGAACTCAGAATTTGAGATTCTTTTCTTGCTCTTCTTCTTCATTGCATTTTGCCTCTTCAAAGAACTCACGTCAAGGCCGGAGTACAACCAAATCCTAGTGAAGAAGCCCGATGGAAAGGATTGGTGGCCTTACTAAAAAGAAGTGATGAGAACATATGAATAATTGTCAAATGCCCAACAAACTTCTTGTTAAAGAGATGCCTTTGGTAAATGGGAATATGTAAGTTAGCAGGATGTCTACAGAATATGGACAGTGGTCCTCTTCCTTGAAATATGCTGTTTTAGGCATCCAAGACTAGTAACCTTTCCAAACAATTTTATATGAGAGTGTGATTATATTTCCCCAGAGTCTAGTGAATCTATGTGTTATATATTTTACTGCTTCTTCTTACTGAATGATTCTCTGCACTAATCTGTTGGCTGAAGTAAAGATCAAATGGTTTTGCATAGCAAAACCGTGGTTCTTCTCCGGGGTCGTAAATGACATTTTCAACATCTGAAGCTAAATATGTTTCATATTTGAAGCAAAAATCTGGATCTTACGGCAACCAATATGGTTGGATTTATGCAAAGGAGTAAAAATGGTGTAGAAAAGGTGATGTTAATTCTTGGTTAAATTTAATGTGATTGAAGGCAAACTGAGTTTTGAGCTTTAAATTTTATTTTAGCTCAATCAATAAAAAGAAATTAGTTCAATTTAAATTAAAATTAACGAATTATATTTGCAAATTTACACTTTAACTTGACTCGTTCCAAATACTAGTAAGCATATGTACTTCTCATTCAAACTTCAAGCAAAGATCTGAATTTTGTCCTTGTAGCCTGGGACCATGGTTGCCATTTGTCAGGATCGATGATGCTCAAGTAAGAGCATAAAACTTCTATGATAGGTCAATGTATTTTCCAAAGTTAAATTTTCCCCTTTGGATTCTATTGCAGGATGGTAGAGGTAGTGGTACAACCTAAAAAGGTGCAAAGTCAAGCTGGTAACAGGTAGAGGGAGATTAGCTTTTAGGGGAATAGATCTTGTTTTTATCCATCTCGAAACTAGCCGTGTTGGATTAGACCTCTTTTTTAGGGGATTGTAGATGATAGCGACCTCTTTACTTAAGAAGACCAACGACTATTGTGCTGATGCACAAGTTCAGCAATTTTCAGACAATTCCAAATTACTACGACCATGTGAAGGAGACTAGCATGCCCAACTTCGACACTGATAAGGGGCATAATGAGATTGTTGACTGAATACTTTTATTGAGATCCCATTGGATTCCAAACGACATAGGATCCAAACCCCAAAAGATGTGATTATGCAAATGACACGATTTGGATGAGAGGGTAATCCTGAAAGGAATAGATGACAGGCGATAATTAGTGTTTAAAATAGAATTGGAAGTCAATATTTGCTTTCTACCTAATACTACGAATACATGAATCGAAATGAATGTGCTATTTTCTCCTAAAGCTAACAAGTTACATGGATTTGTCAATGATTTTAGACTGAACATGTTGCTAGATGAGGGATCAATAGAGAATCAATTAGTGAAGTAAACTTTGTATCTCCAATGCTGGCTTCCTGACGAACAATTCCATGCAGATATTCTTGGATTCCCTTTCTTGTTATGCTATGTAATCAAGCATCTTCTTTTAAATGCGTGGGACGTTTCCCTTATTCAGTTTTCCCTTTTCGCTTTTGACCCTTTTGGCTTATCTTCATAAAAAAGACCACGTTTTGTACCAAACTTGTTAGGTTGATGAATTCTGTTCAGGAGCTGCCCCCGAGGCTTGCAAACCACCTTGTCCTGCTACTGTTACCCCTGTAGTTGTTGTTGTTTCCGTACTTGTTGCAGCCGTTGCTGTGGTGCCTGAAGTCATTAATGTTAAGATCAGTCTATTATTATACAATATAACATACATGTTTGAAACATTAACGAGACTAGCACTTACCTGCTGTTGTGCTTGCCACTGACATTGAAGATGGAAGAGACAAGATACCTGTAGAACCATAGCTTTCAGGTACATAAGGGTACTGTACTATTGATGGATAGTGAACTCCAAAACCATGACTACTATGTGCATATTGTGGATAGAATGGATAGTAATTCTGAAACATCCCAGGTGTCCCTGGCGCCGCGGGAGTGTAGTAAGGTGTAAATTGTTGACCTCTATATACACCATAGTAATTCTGCTAGCAATATAATACCATCACAATTTAGTGAAATATCTCTTCAGAGAACTTGCTGTGGATTACGGTTTTATAACTCACCAAAGGATATGCCGCTTCTTGTATATGCCCAGAAGAACCAGAATACCTATTAGTTGATGGATAGAGAAAAAAAATGCAATAAAGAAAAGTCCAGACAAAGAAATCAGTTTACTGTGATGTGAAAGAAGTAGAAAACGGCTAGGTAAGGTCGAAGTCTGAACTATCGACGAAGTTTTTTTCTCGCTTACCCATATATTGAATAAGGAAACGGGTATTCACCGGTGTGATGACGAATATAGGAGGACGACGAAGAACCAGTATATGCAGGCGAAGCCACTAGTCCAGGCGCCAGTCTAAACCTTTCTGAACCTGGGAGGGTTTTTTTTCTTTTATTAAATGAAAATGTAACTATTTAAATAGAATCAACATTTGAAGCCTGTACATGCTTCAGATGCATAACATGGCAACATTTTCCCGTTCAAACATTATCGTTTATGATTGATCATTACTGAACTGAACATTGGAGGGATGATTAACATTTGCATTCACAGTAGGCATTAAGAAGATACCATCAAAGAAGCGTAAGAAAGAGACAAATATAGACATGCACCGTGTTGAGGAGTTGGTGGACGATTCTTT
>JANITX010000178.1:107686-118265 GCA_027564395.1 Erythroxylum ulei | reverse complement strand
TCTCTTCTCATGCAAGACTAACCTTATTTCTTCCCTTTTATACCCTCATTAATGATAAAAAGTCCATATTGCCCTTACTCATAAGCCTAGGAACTTAAATGTTTAAGTGACATGCCCAAAATGCCCTTAACACAACTTATCACTTCTAACACATCAATCACATAGCCTAATTAACATTAAAACGTCAATTAATCCCAACACAATTTAATCTAATAAGATCCCAAAAATCATCTAATCATGCTTAATCAAATAAAAAAAATTCAGGGGCCAACAGTTAGCTTCAATCTGAGAACCTGTCTTGTAGTCATAATCATGGCTTCTTCATTTTGGTTCACAACATTTGAGACTGGGCAAGCTGTAGAAGACAGTGGTTATAGCTTCGACCGTCGTCGCCGCCACTATTACAGGTTTATTTTTTAGGCTAAGAAACTCAAACTTTTCAGCCCTGTAATGCAATCAAGTATCCCCACTTAATTCAGCAAAAATCCTTCCCCAAGGAAAAACGAAAGCACCGTTTTGGCAAGGTGTTTAAGACAAACAGAATTATTTTTCCCAAAGGGAAATGAAATCAACATTGTGATAAGTAGTAAAGTGCACCAGAATTGTTTAAAACACACGTAAACGGAACAAGCAATGTGTTATGAGAAAAAGCTGATTATCTCCCATTGTTATGATTTCTCTTGGTCGAAGTCTCTTGTTTGTTGCGCAAGTTTCAGTCATTTGGATACTTGGATATTAAATGGGCTAATTTCCTCACAGACGAGTCCATTATTGAGCTATCTAATTATCTTCGTAACTTAAGCTTTATAAACCTCAGCTTATGCTCTTTACAATTATGGAAAATTGTCCTTCACGGGAAGATCTTAAATGGAGAGGACTAATCATAGTGTTGAACATATAGTGAAATATTCGAACAATCTTCGAGTCAAGTCACTTAAGCTTAACAGGGAATAACAACTTGAGTGATCACTACATAAAAGATATTGCCTTGTCTTGCCCTGGATTAGAAGTGGTAAAGATCAGTTATTGTCCTTCTATCACAGAAGAAGAGGGATCAGAGAATTTCTGAGAAACTGCATGGAAATCATGCATTTGGAGATGAACAGATGTCTGGGGATAAAGAATATTGATTTAAACTTTGAACTTCCTAAATTGGAGACATTACAAGAAAAGGGACCAAGAATGATGATGAAGCATTGGCAGTGATTTAAAAAAATGCCCTAGATTAATACAACTAGACCTAGAGGGTTGCCTAAATGTGACAACAAAAGTGGTGACTCAAGTAACGCAAAACTATAAACTATAGGAGATTAAGGGATATAAGTTTGAAATAGTGTGATAATGTGAAAGTTGACATTATAAATTTTTGGTGTTCTCAAGGTCGTCACTAAGAAAAATAGTCTTGGCATATGGATTTTCTCCATCCCATAACCAAGTAAAATTCTTCTTGCGACATGGATGTTTGCTTTACCAAGGTTAAACAGTACATTTTTCTTCAGAAGCTTTGTCAAAGGGGCTGAGATTAAGGAAAACCCTACGACAAACCTCTGGTAATAACTAGCTAATCCAAAGAAACTATAAATCTTAGATGCATTCCTAGGAGCTTCCCACTTCATTACTGCTTCAACCTTCTTTGAGTCCACCTGTATGCCTTGTCTAGAAACTACGTGACCTAGAAATATTACTTGATCAAGCCAAAATTCACACTTACCGAACTTGTCATACAATTGTTTCTCCCTCATAATATATAGGATCAACCTCAAGTGCTCAGAATGTTCCTCTCCACTTCTCGAATACACCAAAATATCATCAATAAACATGATTACAAAGTGAACTAGGTAGGGCTGAAACACCTTATTCATTAATGCCATGAAAGTTGCTTATGCATTCGTTAACCCAAACGACATTACCAGAAACTCGAAATGCCCATATTGGGTCCTGAATGCACTCTTTGGTATATTAGCCTCAACAATCTTCAACTAATAGGTAATGGGTACTTCACGGTCACTCGGTTCAGTTGCCTATAGTCGATACATAATCTCAGAATCCCATCTTTCTTCTTCACAAACAATACTGGAGCTCCCCAAGGTGATGATAAAACCCTTGTCTAATAACTCCTACAATTGGGCCTCGAGCTCCTTCAATTCCATAGGTGCCATCCTATATGGAGGAATTAATATTGGAGCGGTACTTGAAACAAGGTCAATTGTGAACTCCGTTTCTCATTTTGGGGGTAACTTCGGTAGTTCACTAGGAAACACGTCTGAAAAATTCCTTATAACAAGAATATCCTGAACTGCCTGCCTAGTACAAGTGTCAATCATATAAGCTAAGTAAGCCTCACATCCACTTCATATCAATTTTAATACATTCATAAAAGAAATCAACCGGGTTGGCACTGCTTGATTAACATCTCGAAATACTACTCTCGGCTGATTAGAAGATTCAATAATCACCTCCTTGGTATAGCAATTCATCATGGCCCTATGAGCAGCGTGCCAATCCATACCTAGAATAGTATCTATCTCCTTCAATTGTCGTACTATCAAGACGACTTCCAACTCTGCCTGATCAATCCGTATAATACATTCCTTACATATCTCCCCAATCATTGTAGTATTGCCTATCAGAGTACTCACTACTAAACCACATTTCAGTGTCTCTCTCTTACAATGCAGTCTAAATGCCAGATGTAGAGTGATGAATGAATGTGTAAACCCAGGGACTAACAATGAAAATGCCTCAGATTGAAAGAAATGTAACACACCTGTAACGACATCGAGGGAATCTTGAGTCTCCTGTTTGGTGATAGCATAAACTCTGGCCTAAGACTGCGATGGATTGCTTCGCACCTTTGTTATGGCGTTAGGACTTGCAATGCTTGTTCTGCCTCTGCCTCTTTGTCCCACTCCACTGACTCTACTCTTTTGGACTTTCATTTCAGTTACCAATCCACCCCTCACTCTCGACTATACTCCAACAATAGTTGGACAATCTCTGATCTGATGCTTGAAAGAGCCACAATATATTCAAACTCCCAATAGTTTCCAGCACTCACCACTATGTCTCTTCCCACATTGCTCACAACTAGGCAACTGTGGTGGTCTGCTATAAGTCTGCCCTCCAAAAGCTTGACCTTTGCCAGAATGTCCAAATCTTCCTCTCGGCCTAAACCCAAATTGTCTCGATTTCAACTATGATCGGGATAGTCTACTATGGCGTTTCCTGAATCTTCTGCTAGATTTAGCTTGAAATTCACCAGGCCTCTTCATTCTAGACTCCTGCCTATACTCTGCTTGTCCCTCTCTCAATAGCTGCTCAATTCTGATAAAGGCAGCTCTCAACTCAGTGAAACTGCTCAAGTTGGTGATTGCTAGCCTTGTCCTAATCTCCATGTTCAACCCATCTTCAAATCATCTACATTTGTCCTCATCCGTCGGAATTAAGGCTATAACATATCTCATCAATTCATTGAACCTCACTTCATACTTAGCTATTGTGAGGTTCCTCTGCTTCAAATCAAGGAACTCCTTCATTTTTCGATCCATGTAGATCTTAGGCTTGTAATTCTCTTTGAAGACCCTAAAAAATTCTTCCTATGTCAGTCCACAGGGATGAACTGAGCTACCAAGAACTGTCTTCCACCACTGGTAAGCTAGACCTTAGAGTAACGAGAAGACATAATCAAACCTCTCTTCCAGTTCACAATCCATCTGATCTATGATCTTTTCCACCCTGTCCAACCAGTTTTCTGCCTCTACAGGGTCCGCACTCCCATAGAAGTCCAACTCCCTATTTCCTACTTGTCATACCTCCTTTCTCTCCTCTCAGGTACTCTCAGGGGCATTAGATCGGACTGGGCCATAGGAGACTCCCTATTGGCTCCTATCGACTCAAGGTTAGCTGACTAGACAATTCTGTCTCCTATTGCAGATGAACTATAATAACAAAGACATTGATCACTATACAATTCTATCACTTAATATCATGTCTAAATACCTTTATATATACCTAAAGATGTCAAACCATGCTCTGAATAACATCCCACTCTCCTAGGACACACACATGACATTCTGGAGAATATCTGAGTACGTACCCCATAAGGATGGCATGTTAGAGTAGTCACATCACTAACTTAATCATAACATCTTACATACATAAATATCATAGAACTAAATTGCCTCGTCTCATTCATAGCAAAAAACTCACACTGTCATTTCATTCACAATATAATTTACACTATAGCATTACATTTCATAATCCACATTTATACATTACAAAACAACTAAGAGTTTAGTTTCCTATATATAACATCTAACTTATAATGGGTAATACAAAACAAAACATTCTAACTGGACTTCTCAGGCTTCAGCTAACTAACCTTTGAGCCATTCTTGATTCCCAAAATGGATAAATCTAGACCGAAACTATATTGTCTTAGAAGTTATGTCTTCCCCAGTACCTAAAAATCAATGTTGTAATTTTGATGAGTTTGCGAACTCAGTGAGTGAACTATCATCAATTTATTCACTCAAAATCAAGGCACAAACATATAAAGACAAACTAATTTCACGTATATGTCACAATATTCAAGGCACAAACATATAAAGACAAACTAACTTCTCATTTATCACTTCAATCAATGTGTATGCCAAGCACAATATGCATATCATAATTTACTAACACATTAAGAACATAGCATTCATAGTGTCATCATACACAAATTATCTGAGCACTAATCACCACCATCAATAATGTTTTCCAATCATTTTCATGGCACATGTAAGAATATATACATAAATGCACATGATACTCCACTTTTATTTTTATTTTTGTATGACTAGGTGCCTTTTTAACTGTCTTGTATCCATTGCGAGTACTGAGCTCAGTTTAGAATACCGTCCTGTCCCATTATAGATACCGAGCTTATTAATGTTGAGCCTGTGGCTCTGTGTGCACACAACTGGGCTTAAAGCTCTTTTCACTCTAATCACTACAGTCACAATGCCTTTATCTGATCATGCATACCGATGAAATAAAATGCAACAAGTCTCATATCATGCTAATCAATGTCTTTCATTTGATATACACAATCACTTATCACATTCATCAGAATCAGGTCTGACATTCAACACACAGTTGAGTACACATATTTCCTTATTCACAAACAATCAATCAACACTTCCTACACATTCCTGAATAGTAACTCCCTAGATATTCAATTGTTTGAAATCATCAATATCACAAATATGTCAATATCACAAAATAACTTAAGCAAAAACATATATATAGTTGAGAGTACACATGTAGGTTGACCCACAGTATGCTCCAGATGGCTATTGCTTAACAATCTGGTAATGTCTAGATGTGGTCACTCAATTTGTGCTTCTATAACATGCAATACACACATTTATACACATCACTAAATCAAATAAATATTTAATCATGCATATGTATATGTGTCATATTTAATTCATGCCTAATTGACATTCTCGGGTATGTATCCATATTCACAAATCTTGATCATATATATATATCATATCTCGGTACTGGGTACTTATTTTTCACGGTCACTCGGTTCAGTTGCCTGTAGTCGATACATAATCTCAAAGTCTCATCTTTCTTCTTCACAAACAATACTGGAGCTCCCCAAGGTGATACACTTGGTCTGATGAAACCTTTGTCTAATAACTCCTGCAACTGGGCCTTGAGCTCCTTCAGTTCCATAGGTGCCATCCTATATGGAGGCATTGATATTGGAGCGATACTTGAAACAAGGTCAATCGTAAACTCCATTTCTCTTTTTGGGGGTAACTCTAGTAGTTCACTAGGAAACACGTCCGAAAAATTCCTTACAACAGGAATATCCGAACTGCCTACCTAGTATAGGTGTCAGTCATATAGGCTAAGTAAGCCTCACATCCCTAACCTTGTGTATGTCCGTTAGGCAAACATGTATAACGAACATATCCTGTACACTCGCGGTAATTTGTATGTTTGACCCTTTTAGAGGTTGAATTGCGTTTCAAGTTCTTCATAAAAGTTGTAGATCTAGAGGTCCTTTTTCAAACCGTCTAAACCACTGCAATCTGACATCTATAATGAAAGTTATGGCAATTGCGCCAAGACAGGTTCCATATGATTGAGGACATAAACATGTTGGATTCTTTTGGTCATAACTTCATCATCCGACCTCCAAATGAAATGATTCTTAAACCAATAGATTCCTAATACATTCTTCTATATCTTTAGAAAAATTGGTAGCTTTTGATGTTGATTTAGAAAATATTGATGGAAAGAAAATGAGAGATCAGTTCGAAGAACATCACTGGGTTATGAACATACTTTGGGTTTTTAAGCATATCTTGAGTTATAGAGCTCCGAATAAGGTGGTTCTTGTTTCAAAATAAACTAGAGACATAGAGCTACAATTGTTTTGAAGAATTCAAATTGTGACTTTGATGATTGGTTGGTGTGGGCACGCCACCCTTGTGGGATGATGGCTAATGAGGGTTCAGTGAAATAACCCTACAAGGGAATCCACTCATGCTTTATGATTCCAAATAGTTGGGTTCCAAAAACAGGGTCCAACACTTATCCTTAGTTGGTTAAACAATCTCATAAAATGACATTTTATCTAGTCAAAGAAATTCCCACAATTGTGGGTACCTTTCCATGATCGTGGAAAAGCAAAACAGAAACTTTTTTCCTTCCAAACACTTCCCACAATCGTGGGTTTAGTGAACAGAAAGTTCATTATCCACTTCCTTCAATTTTCTTTTTTCCAGCTTCAATATCTTCATACCATAATCACAATAACTCATTATCAAAACATCTTTTAGCAAAAACATTTCACAAGAACCTTAATAAGACATCAATAAACATTTTTCACGTTTTATACTTTGACTAATTCGAGCTCTAAAGTCCTCAAAAATCAAGAAATAATATAAGGTTTCTGAACAGGGTCTGTCACGGGCAGTATTATGAAAATATGCATAACTCAATATATATTCACTATTTTATCACACCACTTTCACAGAGATCATGCTACTACATCTACAACTTTCGTTTTTTAAGTTTCATCAAATTCATGCTCTAAAGATATGAAAAATAGGTAGAAAGAGGAAGATGAAATTGAACCCAGAGTTTCGACTTATAACTCTAATTTTCCATATTCAAGAACGCTTCAATAACACCTATCTTTAGCATCAATTCACCATTGTTCATAATTAAAAACTCAACCTACAATCATTCCATACAATAGCCTAAAGCCACGGTTTCACAAATAAAAAACAAAGCATATTCATTCATCAATTTTCTAGATCAACATCAATCCTACATGCATCTCATCTTAATTCACTCTTAATCAATCTTTATGAATGATATGATCATAAATAACATAACAAAGCAATCAAATACTTACTTATTTAACTCAAATACTTACTTCTTTCACTCAGGGTTTCCTTAATTAATAAGCTATGCAAGGCCTCCTCAAACTTCCAACTTACACCAAGAGCAAGATAAGATGGAAGGGTTTCAATTGTAAGATAAGGGCTACAAAAATTTGGCAAAAATCTTAGGGTTTTGGAGATGGCATGAAGGTGTCGTGGGTGAGAAGAAGAGAAAAAGAAAACATAAGGCTAAAACATGAATGAAAGCGTCTTGCAAGGGTGAAAGACGTGGAGAACAAATGAGTGATGGAGGGGTAGGACACTTGTCATGCCAAGTGTCAAATAAAGGGTTATGTTAAGTGTTTTTGTCTTACCATTTATCTCTACATTACTAGTCCATTTGTTACTTAATAACTATTCCTCTTGTCATTCATACACTAAACCACTTGTTGCCCAATTAATCCTCCATTTGTCTTTCATTTATTCTTGCCATTTGTCACTCTCTTACTAGTGCCACGTGTCACACTCTCATTAGCCTAGATAGCCTAAATTCCCATGTATTGATTTTGTCTTATTATTCAACATTTTTCCTGCACTAGATGCACATAATACTTCATCAATTACTCAATAATAACAACAAACTCCAATTGACTAGTTGTAATCAACCAAACTAAAATTCAAGACACAAATAATACTCAATCACATCGAAAATCATTTAAGATCATTTATACCCAGCATAGGTTAATTGAGTACATTTACTATCTTCGCATTGTTTCTAAATCATAATTCATGTATGTATGTGTATATGATGCATGTAAATGAAATGCATTTCGTGTGTTTTCATATAATATGACTCATGTGACTAGTCTAACCCCTTAGGTGTAGGATCGGGTTATTATAGTTTTGAAACTTGAGAGATTCAAGCTTGAGGCTTGGTTTCTAGTTCTATAAAAAGAGTAGTTGAGTCCCAATATGCCACGACCCTACCTCTAAAATTTTATATGCTTGAGAAGTTGAAGTGAAAGTGAACAGGATGAGGTTTTCTTTTGTAAGCAAAACATCAATCAACCCTTTTTTTATGCCATGACCGTTGAGCCTATTTTTGGATGCTCAAAAATGGTGGATGTATTTCAAAGAAGAAGCCAACCATTTCTTCCCAACTACATGCTCCTTCCTCAAGTATTTCAAATTTTGGACAGACAATAAGCTTCCCATCCATATCCTTTGAAGGATTAAAATTAAGGTTAGAGGTAGTGTGATCTCCTAAAAAACTGTTTCCAACTCTTCTGGGGGTTTAACCCTGGTGGTGGTGGAGGGGGTTGGAAGGTGGCAATGGTATTTTCCTCAGTCGTAGCTGGTGGTGTAGGGAGTGTGTGGGAGGGTAGAGCTGGGAATTCATTTTGCCCAGTGGCAAGTAAAAGCTACATTTTCTATGGTTAGAGTTGGAAATGGAAAGGTAGCATTAACAGGTGAGAAAGGCTAACACAGTAAAGGTGCAAAGAGGGAAAGGAGGGGTGGCGGGAAAAATTTTAACAACTGGTGGGGCAAAAATACTCCTTTCCCAAAAAAGAACCAGTTGAGGAGGAAATGGAGAGGCAAAAGTCAGCAATGAATAAGAAGAAAAATAAGGTGAGTAGGATGGAAGTTGGAAGCAAACAGTGAAGAATGAGGGAGAAGAAGGTGAAGCTTAGCCAGCGCTACCTAGAGCACCATATGTAGTTGAGAGCATTCTTAGTATATATATACTCTTCACTAATTATGTCATTCACACATGCTTAGATCAATAGGAATTAGTGACTTCCCATCAGTACATGCCTTGTTAATTGAAAAATGGTACTAAAATTACTAGTTCCATTCTAACCTCAAGTATTAAGCCAATATTCAAAATATTAATTGAATATTGAATTGAATTGTAAAATTTTAAAAAGAACTAAATTGCGAAAAGAAAAAATTAACCCTAAAAAACTAACCTACCCTTAACCCTAACCCATTAATCTTTCGAACAGCCCGTTACACTCTCAGAGTTTTGCTGCCAACCGCCGACCATTTGTGTTTCGCCACTAGTCACAAATCCCGTCACCTCTCCATTGTCCAACATAGTCACAGCATCACACCCTATAGCCCCCATTGCCTCACCATCGTCCCACTTCGCCTCACTCTCTCTTTCAATTGCACTCCATATATAGTTACTCCTCAACTATTGCAGTCAAGCAAACAATCAAGCCTCAAAGTTGTAAAATAGTACAAATCTAAATGTTGAATTGTGTGCTTAAGTTGATTGATTTTGTGTGACTTGTGTCATATCCTCATACTTTTACGGTGTGTTGGATGTCCTTTTATGTTTGGATTCTAGAATTTGAGGATTTAATATAGAATTGTAGTATGTGTTATTGTTTGAAATTTGAGAAATATTGAATAAAATATTGGTCTTTATTATAAATTATGCAAAATGGGTTAGTTAATTTATTGTTAAATTATGTGAATACACAAATTGAGTTATAGATGTAAGTTTATGGTTGAATGATGTAATCATACAAAATGAGTTATAGTTGTGAGTTTATAGTTGAATCATGTATTCATACAAAATTAGTTATAATTACAAGTTTATGACTGAATTATGCAATCATACAAAATAGGTTATAATTATAAGTTTATGTTTGAATTATGTAATTACACAAAATGAGTTATATTTATAACTTTATAGTTTAATTATATGATTACACAATTTTAGTTATATATATGAACTTATGGTTGAATTATATAATCTCACGAAATGAGCTATAATCATACAAAATGAGTTATAGTTATGAGTTTATGGTTGAATAATGTAATCATACAAAATAGGTTATAGTTGTGGGTTTATGTTTGAATTATGTAATCCTCGCAAAATGAGTTATATTTGTAATTTTATAGTTAAATTATGTTATTACATAAATTGAGTTACAGATATGAATTATGTAATCATACAAAATAAGTTATAATTATGGGTTTATGGTTGAATCATGTAACAATTAAAAAAAGGTTATAGTTGAGTTTATGTTTGAATTACGTAATTACATAAAATAGGTTATAATTGTGACTTTATGGTAGAATTATGTAATCACACAAAATATGTAACATCCCACCCCCTACTGGAAGGGTAAAATAGTAAATTTGGCATAGGATGAGATGGATCGGAATGACTTAGG
>JANITX010000178.1:0-16584 GCA_027564395.1 Erythroxylum ulei | reverse complement strand
ATTGGGTATTATAGACTGGGTCTCAAATGGGTCACGGACCCTTTTCCTCTCTCTTCTACTTACCAAAGGACATGTCCGTTAGTGTGACTATATGAGTTGACAAACTTATAGAATGATAATGTTTTCTGAACCATTGACAAATTCTATAATGGAAGAAGACGAGAGGAAATAAATCAACATCTTACAATAACGACAAACAATCATGGATACAGGTACACATCATTCGATCCGATAAATGATTTACAAGGTATTCCTAATGTTGTTCTAAGCCTACTGGCTGAAATAAATGAAACTATTCAAAGAACAAAGCTTACTTATCTCCAGCATTCTTTAGATTACCGTCTGTCTATCATCCTGATAACGATCTTCTAACATGCTAGCTAGGCTTGAAACATCTGAAAATTTGTGAAGCTACTCTGATTAGACCTTCACCTAACCATCACCTAACCATCAACAACGGTGGTCCTAGTTTTGGAAAAGATATTGACATACAACTCAAAGAGCTATGTTTGTTGCTCTTCTCTTTTTATGAACAACTAAGCAGAATGGCTTAAAGGATAGAGTAATCTTTAGTGAAAAGTGAAAAGCAATTTGCATAAGATCAGGAAAGAGGTGAAGCTAAAATCATCATATGTATGTGGGAAAAACTTGTTCCAAGATTTCGATGTGCAAATGCTACAAGGGCGCATGCCAATGGAGGAGGAAACTCTGGCTGAGCAGGAGACGTCTAGGATTCATGAATTTCTATTGGGTCTAGAAATTCGTTCCAATATTCTCAGCGTAGACCCTTTTATAAGCTGTGTGTATTTGTTATGGTTTGATTTAATTGCAAGGTATGGGACTTGAATCCCATATTGGTTAAATACAAAATTGATATGGGATTTATAAGGACTTTGGGCTCCCTACCCTCATAAGTTAGCTTTTGGGGTGGGCTCTCCTAAAGTCCTTATCAATTGGTATCAGAGCCGATCTTGGAGTGGTGGCCTGGGAGTGCCAGCCGTGACCAACGTGGTCGTGACCAACAAGGATTTCATAAGCTAGTTTTTGGGGTGTGGCTCTCCTAAAGTCCTTATCAGTATTCTGTGATAATTCAGGAGACACATCACATGTTGATTTGTGTTGTTTAATGCAGCCAGTTATGCTGAAGTTTGTGAAAGAATTTGCAAGTTCAGTGAAAGTGACGAGGAAGAGTAAAATGAACTGCAAAATTCCAGCAATGAAGAGGAAACTAGAGATGATAGTTTTGAGAGCAATTCAGAGATGTTTGGATATAAAACCAAAGGTCCGAATGATTGAAAGTGATGAGCAAAGCCAGATAAGCAAGAAGATTGAAGGAATATGTGATGAAAAATTGAAGAATGGAGAATTCGAAGATGAGCAGCAAGTGCAGCAAAAAAAACTAGAAGCAGAGTAATTAAAGTCTGAAGCAATTTTTGAAGTTATAAACCTGAAGCAATTAAAGTGTTGCAAGTCAACAGATCTGCAAATTTGAAGTTAAAAGCAATTATAGGAAATGAAGAAATGAAAGTCAAGTATTAGCCTTTTTGTTCCCATTGTTTTCAAGCAACTTTTGTCCTTTTGATCTACTTTTTCATCTTTAACGTATTACGAAATCCTTGTGTCAGCTTTTTTTGATGTTTTGTCCAACATTTTCTCTTTTGTTTCAGCTGAACCAATGAGTTCATGCAACTTGTCATGATCTTACACTTTAGCAGGTTTTTATGTTTCATTTTGAGCCATTGGATGTATTCAAGCAAGAAGTGTATGAAGAGCTAACTTGAAAAAGCTCAAAACAGTCAATTTCGAAAATGAATAGTAGTAGCCTCATTTTGTGAAAAATCTCATCTTCCTCATTTCATCAGTTTTTACATTTTTCTCTTGCATTTACTGTTGATTTGGTATTGATACATATGTGAGCATGTTGAGTGGTGTGAAGGGCTAAGTTGAAAAAGCTCAAAACCATAGTTTTTGTCCCAGACCAATGAAACAGTAAAACATAGCTGCAAATTTTCTGAAATTTCTCATCTTCTCCTTTTCATCTGATTTCAATTTCCCATCTTGTTATTACTATTGAATGAGAGTTGCTGCAAGTGTGTGGTATGAAAAAGAGAGCTTTTAAGAGTGGAAAAGAAGCAGATTTGAAAGTGCAAAATTTCCATTCTTCATAAGCTTTATAGTTTCTGGTTTATACAAACATTGATTCTGATTTCTTGCAAATATTGGAGAGTTAGTCACATTGCTGCTATTGAGTGACCATTAGACAGAATATATCAAGCTTAAAGGTTACAAATGATGTACATCAGCAAAAATTTCCTTTCTTGAAGTAAAAATCCCATTTAGCATAGAAGTGGTAGCTGTTGAAATAGTGCAGACCCGAGGCTTGTCAAGTTCAGATCTGTTGGAGCTCTTAAAGTCCAAACAATTTGCTGGAGTGTAGGAATTGTTGCTGGAGCTACTGATTCACCTTCTAACTTCAGTTCCAAGTACCTAAAGGATCCACTGAAGTTTGTTCACTCTGTTGAAGTCCAAAAACCAGCTATCACACATCAGGTTCTGTTTTTCCAGAAATTAAAGCTAGCAACTTGGAGCTGACCTGAAGCTCACATCTTGCTGAAGTTATTCTCTGTTTCAGCTCAACCATCCACAACATCAATCCAAGTAAAAACCTCGCTTCTAACGTCCCTACGGTTGTGGGTTCATTTACCCATTTGTATCCCTCTATGTATTTTCCCATCTCTCTGACTGGGTATTTTTCATATCCGATTTCATCAACTGGGTCGATCCAAGGTGAACTTAAGGACGATGATTCGGGGATGTGGGTTGATAGCGTGAAGAAAAATAGGAAGAAGAAGATGAACAAGCACAAGTTGTATCTTGGAGTTGCTGTATCTTGGAGTTGCTTCCCTTTTCAGTTGGGGTTGAATTCAATTCCAACGTTGACCCATTTGGCTCTGTTGATCATCTTCGCCGATGTGGTTGTCTTCTCTAGAAAGTCTTAATGACTGGTCTTTGGACATCATGTGTAGGACATTTGAAGTGGAGCTATCTTTAGAAGAGGAAGTAGTTGCTTCGATGAACATAGGAATAATCAGGTAAAATACATTCCATGCTTCACTAATTCTCTTTCCTGACTGATTTATGTTTTGTCGTGATTTTTCAACTAAACCAGTTATAAAAATTATTACAAGATCATCCATGGTATGCTGATGACTTGGGTATGGTTTTCCCAATTTGTTAGGAAAAATGGATTTACTCTCGAAGAGGATCTACAGGCACAACCTGGACACCACTTCAAACTGAATGTTGTTCCCTTCAGCAAGAACACAACTTTTGGAGTTGAAGGTAAGCCTTTTTTCTTTTTTATTATCCTTCCAATTGTATATGATACAGGAAACTTATGATCTGCAGCCGAGTGTGACAATTTTTTTTAACATAAAAACCAAAAAAACATCTTTGATTTACACATAATATGCTTGGGACTGCATTCATGTGATTGCATATTTTCCTGTGCATATAAGATGATATCAGATCCATCTTTTGTGCTTCTGATGCATTTATTTACCCCCCAAAGGGCTGTATACACCATAACCATGTAAATAAAGGCAGTCTCATTGCAACAACTTTCTTGACTTCTGTGTGATTCGAAGGTAGGGAAAGAGTTTTCTTTATTAATGAAAAAACATTTTTAGGGAGAACTGTCTAATTGGCTGCTTGATTGAGATTCAGATGCATATATCCTGTCATGACTAAGTTGTTTAGCTAATGACCTCGTATATTGATGCATATATCCAAATATTGAATTTTATCCACGTTATTTCTGACAGTAGCTTTTTGGGTTTCTAGTTTTAAATGCTATTCTTGAGGAATGAATCTTTAAATGTTATTAATGCAGCTAATGGGCAAAAACATCCAGACTGAATGATTCTACTTTAAGTAAATCTATTATGAATGCAAGACTACATAGATTTATAGTTCAAAAAATAAGCTGTACAAACTTAAAGCTCCCACCTAAGGATTTTCATATATTTATATCATGTATCAATATAGAAGCAAGGTCTAAGAAACTAGAGATTTCTTCCTAATATCACTGTTCAAGATTTTTAGTTAGTTACAGATTTCTTCCTTTTGTTTCTAACAATTTTGCTAAAAAGAATGAGACTAAAAAACTTACCGGTTTTCTTCAAGATCACCTACTTCCTTATTGCTTCTAGTCTTGAACTCTCCTTTGATTCCCCTTATTTTTTGTGTGTGGATTTAATTTCTTTGATGTTACATAGAGAAAGGGAAACAACGAATTGGGGGAGAAAGGAGGTATCTTGGCATAATGGAAAAGTTTAATCGTAATTACATTTAATTTTGAAGTCATAAATTAAAAAAGATATTTTTTAAGTAAAATACATTACTAAATAGGAATCTAAACAGAGAAGGAAAACTAAATATGAATCCTAAATAAAGAAGGAAATATAAAAACAAATAAACATTGAAATCATATTTTAAATAGGACTTCTTGCAACATATCTTGACTAAGCCATCTCTAGTCTCTTCTTCTCACATTAGAATATATCCTAATACAATAAAAATACAATGATGAATCATACTACTAAATCAATAAAGATTGTGCTCTCATTAATTATATACCCTAAGTTCACAAGGTTGGTCATGTTTGATTACTTAATAATGTCACCTACATAGGAATTTATTAAAAAATTTCAAATTGTAATAATATTTAATTAGAAACTAATTATTTTTTCCTTTATATTGAAACTTTAGTGTAATATGATATATTGGTAGAGACAATATATCAAATTAGCACGTTATATATGACTTTATGCAATAATTAGAACTACCCGTTTAGGCACGTCGAGCCATATGTTTGGACTTCTGTCGATCAATCGGGTCCAAAAAATCATCCATAAGATAGTTCACATCAATAATTCTATAAAGTATTATTAAATTTCATTACTCTATTATTATTTTTTAAGGAAAATCATATAAAGTGTTATTATTATTTTTTTCCTATCAAACAAATTTTTTATATACATAAAAAAAACTTTAAACATAGTCATAATCATACATTATTAATTATATAGCACTTTATATTAGTTATTGTATTTAAATAAGGAATGATTAAATAGCACTTTATATTAGTTATTGTTATAAAATAAGGAAAAAATAGTTAACTGGGAAAATGAAAAAGTGCCACCACAACAAAATATCAAACATTATCCATCTTTTCTTATCTAATATAAATTGATGAAAACTCCCATCATCGAATTACCTTACTTCTCTCACTCTTTCAACCCTAGTTCTCTCACTCATTTCAACTCATTCTGGTGGACCAAAAAAATGGCACAGGAGGTAGACAATTTTCTCCATCTCTTTAATTATTTCTAGTAGGTAAAATGTTGCTCTTATTATTGCTTATGTGTACCTCTTATGGAAAATTCTTAAAGTATTAGTCTTATAGAAAAGTCAACAAGGGTGTGTTGTTATGTTTCAAGAAGGGTATTAGTCTTATAAAAAAGTCAAAAAAGGTGTGTTGTGATGAGTAGGCTGGTGAGGTTTGATGAAGAAATCTAGTTAAATATATGCTTACATATGTTGCACCAAAAGTAATTGCTCTGTGTTCTTCATGAGTGTTTAAGACGTAAACATAATTATTTTTAATGTCTTTTTTTTTTCTGCAAACAGGATTCTTGAGGCATACTTTGAAGTTCTGGAAAAAGGTAATGCTTTTTGCTTTTTCTCTTTTGGAGTAAAAGTTAACCCGCTATTATCTAGCTCCTAGATTTCTAAAGCATGATCCCTTTTGGATTATTCCTTTTTCAACAGTGTAAAATCTTATCATAAGTAAGAATACATTTTCTTTTTTCTCTAGCTATTTTGAGACTGTCTTGTAACATAGAAAATGAATTTTTGATTACATAAAATTTATATAAATTTGATAGAGGCAGTACTGACAATGCGTAATATGGTATTGAAAGTTATCGGTTTTAATGGATAGTGCATTTTATTATAGCTTAATTACATCGCGATGAGGAAAAACTTTTATGTAAAAATTACCATAAGACTAATTTTCGTGGCATTAAAAGATACCCTGTGTCCTAGATATCGAATTGATGGTTGGAACTTGACTTATCTATTAGCCCATTTAAATTGTGTTAATCAATAATTTATTATTTGATGAATTTGATATTAACTTTTATTTAAAAAAAATAGGTTCTCTGGGAAGATAAAATCTCATGGATTCTAGTGTGAATAAGAGAGAAAGAGGTCCAACTAAGATGAAGACCATTGCTTTGAATGGTGATAATCAGATTGAAGTCAAATTCAATGACAAAGGTCAACCTATCGGTTTAGAATTTGTGCAGTTGTCTTCTTTCTTAAGAGCTCTTGCACGAGAAATTGTACCATAGACAATTCATGATTGGAGAAAAGTTCCTTCTGACATGAGAGAAATATTATGGAAATTTATTCAAGTATTGTATGAATTTCCATGCTTCATATACAAATATCTATTAAATAGTTCTTGTTGTAATGATTTAATCATCTCTCTTAGGCAAGATATAAGTTAGAAGAAGAGTGGGAGAAATGCTATGTGTTTATAGAGATGGGTGGACTTTGGAGAGCTTCAAAGTCAAGGTTGGTTACCAAACTTAAGATGGCCAAGAATGAAGAAGAGAGAATGACACTCAAACCAGATAACATTAACAACATAAGTGAATGGAAAAGGTTTGTGGCTGAAAAAACAAGTCCAAAGTTTAAGGTAACTATACCATTGCATGTAATGACCCTTATATTAAATTTATTTATGTTCTCTTATTTATGTTCACTTGAATTTTTGCTATGAAATCATTGTATTGTTACAGGAAATAAGTGATGAAATGAAAGAAAGAAGAAAGAAACAAACTCCATACACAGGTGGTCGAAGGGGTTATGCTCGCATGACTGAGGATATTGTAATGTCTCTTTCTTTTTACATGAATTAAGGACTAAAATAATTGAAATTTTTTTGTCTATAATTATTTTCATTTTTTGTTAGAAAACAAGTACGGGAAAACGAATTGTTTCCAGAGTTGAGGTTTGGATACAAGCTCATAAGAAAAAGAATGGTGAGCAAGTCAGCATAAAGACCGCAAAAACCATTGTAAGAATTTTCTATGGCTATGAAATATATGTATATCTGTATATTTTATATTATTATGATGTTGCATATTATTTTAATTTATAGGAAAATTGGAAGAAATTGATAATGATTCATATTTTTCTCCAACTAATTTCAAAGAAGATGCGATATCAAAGGTATTGGGTCCTGACAAATGTGGACAAGTAAAAGGTATAAGGAAAGGAGTAACTCTTACACAATTATCCATTATAGCTCAAATGGACATCATTATTGACAAACTAAAACAAGAGCAAGCTGAGATGAAAGAGGAAATGGACCATATGAAGGGCTTACTCAATGAAGCATTAAAACAATAGCAGACTAGTATCAATATAATTAATTTAATATTTTCATAGATACAATGTTGGACACCCTACCCTTGTGAGTCACGAGCCCGACGTCCTAACTGACATCTAAACGCGTATCCTACAAGGATGGCATGCCCCTACCATGACAAACTTCAATATAGCTTACCTCTACTATTTTCGAATGGATTTTATCGCCTGGTGGGTCAAAATGGACCAGAAGGTATGTACAGAGGAAACCAAATGAAAAAGCAGACGAATGAAAAAAGACAGACGAATGGGGAAAATTGCTATAACTTTCCCTATAAATATCGGATTTGTGTGTTCTTTGGATGGTTTGAAAGAAGGCTTCAAGATCTAAAACTTTCATGCAGAACTAAAAGACAAATTCTATCTGGCGAAGGCTGACAAATGGAACAAAAGATAGGTACAGACGAAGCTAAATGAAAAAGCAGATGAATGGAAAAAGACAGAAGAATGGGAAAAATTGCTATAACTTTCCCTACAGATATCGGATTTGTGTGTTCTTTATAGGGTTAGAAAGAGGACTTCAAGAACTACAACTTTCATGAAGACCTCAAGGACAAATTCTATCTTCTAAATGGTCAAAAATGGAATAGAAGATAGGCTAGGCAAAAAAGCAGAAGAAGCAAAAAGCATGAGAAACAAAACACAGAAGAAGCAAAAAGCAGAAGAAGCAAAACATAGAAGATATGACATCATCATAGACCATGTAAGAAGCAAAAAGCAGAAGAATCAAAACATAGAAGATATGACGTCATCACAGACCATGTGACGTCATCACAGAAGAACCAAAAAGAAGAAGAAGCAAAACATAGAAGATATGAAGTCATCATAGACCATGTGACGTCATCACAGAAGAAGCAAAAAGAAGAAGAAGCAAAACATAGAAGATATGTCATCATCATAGACCATGTGACGACATCACAGAAGAAGCAAAAAGCAAAAGAAGCAAAACATAAAAGATATGACGTCATCACAGATCATGTGATGTCATCACAGAAGAAGCAAAAAGCAGAAGAAGCAAAAAGTAGAAGAAGCAAAGCATAGAAGAAGAAAAAAGCAAAAGAAGCAAAATATAGAAGATATGACGTCATCACAGACCATGTGACGTCATCACAGAAGAAGCAAAAAGCAGAAGAAGCAAAACACAGAAGAAGATGGCGTCATCATAGAAGAAGCAAAAAGGCAAAAGAAGTAAAAAGACAGAAGATACAACTTTACTCTTGAACATCTTCTCTTATAAGGACCATAACTTTCGACTCACATGTCCAAAAATTTCATACTATATACTGTTGGAAAGATAAAACAAAGACCTACAACTTTCTAGAAGAAACTTTACCTAAATAAGCCCAGATCAACCCAGAGTTTTCCCTGAAGTCAGAACTAAAATTTACATTCTTCCACCAATGTACTACACCCAGTTCTCAACTTCATGACAAATTTTGAGATTCCTAAAGACTGAATTTAAATTTGATGTCTTCATAAGAAATGTAGCAATATGTCTCTAACTTAATCCAAATCAACAATCAGCTTGTTTGGATAACTAGAGAAAAAGTTGTGGCTAAAAGACTGAAACATACTCAGTGAACATTTTCCAGATCAACTACCAATTTTGTTTCACAATCTTTCTTTAACACAAATCATACCAATATCACCTTTTCAACTTCATTTACTCTTCTTTCTCATCTCCATTTCAAATCAATATCATCCAAAAAGAAATTATAGTCCATGATTAATTATGAACACCAATGACAGAACATACACTTATATACATATCCTTCATCAACTTACTACATAAATGCAACTTCATTTTTGGCTTTCACTCTACTTCTAACTTTCACCTTAATTCTTCCCATTTCAAAATCTCTTATCCACTAAAAGCACCAAATCAAAATATGAATCTATCCACATTTCTCATTTATTAGTTCTAGTCTTCTAAGAAAAGCTCGGGATCCAACAAAATAAGAAAATGTTTAGGTTAAATAACTAAGAGGGAAGTACTAAATATTAAATGTTTAGGCTAAATATAAAATATAAGACTCGAAGGAAAATGATTAAAAGACTATAGGAAAGAGAAAGACCTCCTTATTTGAGATCTTTTGCTCAAATCCTAGTACATCAAAGTTTTTTATTCAAAGTCAGGTCCTCAGTAAGTTATAGTAGAGCCATATCATTCTTGTCCCCCTCCCCCCAGTTCTTCTTAGACCTTGCCTTTTTCCTCCTCCATCTTAACATGTCTAAACTACCTAAGTCTTATCTCTCTTAATTTTTCATCAATTTTAGCCAGCTTTAATTTGATTCTTACCATTACATTCCTGATCTTATCTGTTTTAGTAAGTTGGCACATCCAACGAAGCTTCCTCATCTTTGTCACCATTAACTTATGATTATGCATCTGTTGATGGGCTAACACTCTGATCCATAGAGCATGGTCGACCTAATCGCTAAATGATAGAATTTACCTTTGAGCTTGAGTGGTATCTTCTTGTTACATAAAACTCCTGATACTTTTCTCCATTTAGGCCACCCTGAACTGATATGGTTTGAGCCATGTCTTCATCGATCTCTCAATTGCTTTGGATAATAGATCCTAGATACTTAAAATACTCTTTTTATAGTATAAATTTTGAACCAATCTTTACCTTCGCATCGAAAGCCTCCCTAGGGCCTGAAAAGTTACACCCTAACTACTTAGTCTTAGTCCTGCTCAATTTAAAGCCCTTCGACTCTAACGTGTCCCTCTAAAGTTCTACCTTGACATTGACATACTCTTTTATCTCTTCTACTAAAACAATGTCATTATGAAACGACGTATACCCTAGGATATTCTTAGTGAGCTCATCCATCACTTTTGTAAACAAAAAATGGCTCAAAGAGGAACCTTAGTGTAGTCCAATATCAATATAAAAAAATGCTCTATATCTCCTCCAATTATACTTAATCTAGTCTTTACACCTTCATACATATCCCTAATAACCTGTATATAGGTCATATGAACTCTCTTAACTTTTAAATACCTCCACATGATTTACTTAGGTACCCTATCATACACCTTCTCTAATTCAATAAAAACCATACGAATGTTATGTCGTCTTTCCTTGCAATATTCTATTAGTCTTATAAGGACATGAAAATTTTCCGTCGTGGGCCTTACTAGCATGTGTTGGAGTTATGTAAATACAGTGCCCTGAAAAGCAAGTATATTTACATATAACTTAATCTTCTTTTAGTTACTTTTGTAATGAAAATATTTATTATTAATAAAACAAAAGAGTTTGGTTTTATTTGTATGAGCATTATATATCTAGTCATACGGTATCAAGATTCTTTTGTAAGTAATATACATATACATGGAGATGTATGGGAAACATGTATATTATTACAATCTAAATTAGTTGATTCATAGTTGAATAATCAAGTTGGTCGCTTGATTACGGTTTAGACTGTAGTGTTACGATTTATCTCCATGTAAGTAAAAGAGTTTACTTCAAGAGAATGATGAGTTTCATATCATGATAGTAGTTGGCTATTGATAATGACACTATTAAATGAATATGGAATCAAGTATATTTTTAAGGAATAAAGTCGGTCGTTACTTTAATCCTAAAACATACACCTTTGCATTCTTTTATTACGAACCACAATCTTGTTGAGTGGTGAACTCATATATGTTTCATTATAATTCTCAATATGATCAAAATGGATTTTTACAGAGTATCAATCCAGTTTTTGCATGTTGGAATTATGAATTGAAACATGTATTAGGAAACATTCACTCAAATAAATAGTTTATAGTGATATCATCGCTTATATATGTTTTATGAAGATTGGTGATTAAATTGGAGCCAGTAGTTTGATGGAATAGCTAGGTCTTAGCACCAAGATGAGATCTTGTGTGTTAATCACCATATAGAGTAAAACGGGAGATCTAGAAAGGAAAACTAACATAAGGGCAAAACGGTAATTTTACCCTTTATTGTGTGGATGGCAATAATATGGTTCATAATGAAGTTTGCAATTGGACATCTTATTTGAAACATGTATTCTCATAATATTTAATAATTCAAGAGTTCAACCAATTGTCTTTAATGGAATGACATTTGGTTAATAAGCTGGAATTAATTATAATAAGATTAAATTAATTCTGAGCTTATTGGAGCTTGAATTATATAAGTTCAATTAGATTCTCCATTTGGTTTCTGAGAAGTTTATCAAGCAAAGTAAGAAATATAAATAGAGGTTTTAAAGCCTATGATTGAATGTTAGGCTTATTTTAATTAAAAGCCCAAATAAACATTTAATATTGGGCTTGACTTAGGTTTGATTTGATTAATTAGATTAATTAAATTGAAACAAAGTTATTAAAGAAAGAAGGAGGGCATATTTTTGTTTTTTATACCTAAATGTGCAGCTGCACATTTAGCATTGACTTGCTAAATTAAAGATAGTTTTTATCATGCTTTATCATCATTAAATGGAGTAATGATCTTATCATTAAATGATTTAATGGTTGCCTTTTAATGACGGCATGTAATGTAACCTTTAGCATTCATTTGATTAAAGAAAGAAAGAGGTGCATTTGATGTACTCTCTCTTCCTTCTTTCATCCATAACTGAAAATGAGAAGGTCTCATTTAGGTTATTGGTCTTTTCATATAGCCATCTTAAACAAATGAGAAGAGTGTCATTTATTGGCTTCTTTATGATTGATTAAAGAATGAAGTGATGCATTGGATGCACATCACTTCTTTTTTTGATGATAACCGAAATTGACAAGGAGAGAAAGAAGTGTCTTGCATTTTTGACTCACTCTCTCCTTTCATGCATGCATAGTCGAAAATTGAATCAAAAGAGTCTCGTTTTTGGCTTCTTTCTTCTAAAAAAAATCTCCTTAAAATTTTTCTTCTCCCTTCCCACCAAAGGATCTTGTTAACCAAGTTGTCCAAGAAGAACAAATGGTAGATCAGATTGGCCGAGGATACAACAACAAGGAGAGGATACATTGTCAAACGAAAGGAAAAAAAGAGAAACAAAAGAGTCAAAGCTATAACAAGGATTCGGAGAGGATACAAAAGTGAGGAGTCAAAGCTATACCAAGGATTCGGAGATGATACAAAAGCGAGGAGTTAAAGCTGTAGCAAGGAGTCAATATATTTCTACCACCTTGTTCTTATGTAAATTATTTTCCTTATACTGTATTATGTATGGCTGAAACATGTTGATTTGGTTATGTTATTTCCGCTGTGTTTTGATTTTGAAAAAGTTTTGAAATCTACTATTTTAGCCAAATCTTTCATGCTTTTGTTTTTGATCCAACACAAAGTGCACTGTGATAGTCACAGTGCTATCTTTTTAACAAAGAACTAGGTTTTCTATGCAAGGACAAAGCATATCGATGTCCATTGTCACTTTGTACAAGAGGTTCTGGAAGAAGGTGGAGTAGTAATCCAGAAGATTATGACCACCAAAAATCCCGTCCATATGTTGACAAAGGTGGTGACTGCAGTCAAGTTCCAATATTGTTTGGACTTGATCAATATTGCTAAAAATTAAAGATGGGCACTTTGAAGCGCATTTGAAGACACTACTAAAGATAAGTTTTGTGAGATATTTGAAGATACGAAATATGTCAAGGTGGAGAATTGTTAACATTATGACATATTCCCATATTGAAGAATTATAAAGATGGAGGAGCCTTCTAAAGTTATAAAAAAAGACTACTTCACCTATCTTAAACATCCTAAAATTGTCTTTCATAAAAAAAAATTTCTTTTCTCCTTTTGTAGTGTTTCACTTGTATTATTTCTTGAAAATAGTGAAATATCAATTTAGTAGTGTTTGAGGAAGTAGGCATAATTGGCTAAACCTCGCTAAATTCTGGTGTTCTTTATTTGTCTACTTGATAGCTATTATCAGGTATAGTTGTAGTGAATTATTGTGTTATTAAATTACATGTCTTGGAAAATTCTGTCTAGGAGGTTAGGTTTTAATGGGACTATTTATGACCTCTCCAATCCTTCCTGGGAATTTACCTGGTGTGACTTTTTAATACAATCATTCACACTCTATTCACCTAGGCAATAGTGCTCAAGGTGAATTTGTTATTATTGGTGGAGATTAACCTGAGTTTCACAACAATTGGTATCAGAGACAATGTTTTTTTTTCTTAATATGCTTTGTGGTTACAACATAGTTTGATCTTCCACATTATAAAAGATTTTTCCTAGGGCTATTGGCATTCTGTATTGACAGCTATTGAATAGAAATTATACTGGAGATGACATAAATCAAAGATACGACTGCATCAAGCACGTCGACAACTTCTACCTCGTCTATTCTACCAAGGACTGTTGTGACAAATGTAAGATTTATGGTGGAGATTTTTTATAGTACAGGTCATTTTGGTATGTGACAAAGTGAGGTTCAAGACACTCTTTTTCAACAAGGTCTTGCCATCGCCATTGAATAAAAGAAACCAGATGATGTTGAGGAGAAAGATTGGAAGACTATAATTCATTTGACATGTGGTACAATTCGATCATGTCTTTCCAAAGAGCAAAAGTATGCTTTCTCAAAAGAAACTTTTGCATCTAAATTGTGGAACGTGTTGAAAGAGGAATTCTTGAAGAAAAGTAGTCAAAATAAGCTCCATATTAAGGACAGATTGTTTTGTTTCTCTTTTGTTTCGGGTATCACTATAAATGATCACATCACCAGTTTTAATCAGTTAGTTTCTAACTTAATGAATTTGGATGTGACATTTGAAGATGAAGATCTGGCTTTGATGTTGTTGGGATCCCTTCCTAAGGAGTTTTAGTTTCTTGAAACTATTCTACTTCATGGGAAGGTTGATGTGTCTCTTAGTGAAGTTACAGCTACTTTGTACAGTCATGAATTGAGAAGAAAGACAAAGGAAGAATGTGCAAGTGGAGTAGTGGAATCTTTGGTAGTTAGAGACCGTTCGTAGAGCCATATTAAAGGAAAGAAAGGGAGATTGATGTCGAGCCTCAAATTGACCAAAGATGAATGTGCCTTTTGTTAAGAAAAAGGGAACTAGAAAAAGGATTGTCCAAAGCTGAAGAATAAAAACAAACCTGATAATGGAAAGACTTTTGCAAATTCGAATGTTGTTGAGTGTGAAGATATAGACTCAGATCTTTCATTGGTTGTTATATCTTCGATAAACCCTTCTAGTCCATGACTACTTGGTTTAGGCTATAGCCATCACATGTGTCCTAATTAGGATTGGTTCTCTGATTTTAGAGAACTAGAAGGTGGACTATGGAGGTCTACCTTACAGTCAACAATTACTTTGTCGACTACGGAGGCAGAGTATATGGCAGCTATAAAAGCTGTGAAGGAGGCAATTTGGCTTTAAGGATTTCTTGGTAATTTAGGGGTTTAACAGAAGCACATCAAAGTCCTATCTTTTTCGCAAAGAACTAGGTTTACCATGCAAGGACGTAGCATATCAATGTTTGTTGTCACTTTATATGAGAGGTTTTTAAAAAAAGGTGGAATAGTAATCCAGAAGATTAAGACCACTGAAAATTCTGCTGACTGCGGTCAAGTTCCAACATTGTTTGGACTTGATCAATATTGCTAAAAATTGAAGATGGGCGCTTTGAAGAACATTTGAAGACATTACTAAAGATTAATTTTGTGAGAGATTTGAAGATATGAAATTTGTCAAGGTGGAGAATTTTTAAAATTATGACATACTCCCATATTGAAGAAATATCAAGATAGAGGAGTCTTCTTAGGTTATAAAAAGAATACACTTTCACCTATCTTAAACATCCCAAAATTGTCTTTCATAAGATAAAAATTCCTTCTCTCCTTTTGTAGTATTGCACTTGTATTATTTCCTGAAAATAGTGGAATATCAATTTATTAGTATCTGAGGAAGTACGCATAACCGGTTGAACCTCATTAAATTATGGTGTTCTTTATTTGTCTATTTAATAACTATTATTGGGTATAGTTGTAGTGAATTATTGTGCTATTAAATTACATGTTTAGGAAAATTCTGTCTAGGAGGTTGGGTTTTAAGTGAGACCATTTATAACCGCAACCCCTCTAATCTTTCCTAGGAATTTATCGGGTATGATTTTTCAGTATAATCTTTCACACTCTATTCACCTAGGCAATCGTGCTTAAGGTGAATTTGTTGTTATTAGTGGAGATTAACCCGAATTTCACAACACATGGAACTACTCTTTCTCTAACCATCGATTTCCCATCGGTAAACTTTGTTAAATGACAGAAACTTGACATATATTTATATCCCTTCATCACCGCTTCTCTTTCAAGCTCCACCACCCACTATGCGCTACACCACTTAACTCTTCTTTCTATTTTCTATCATACCAGTTAATGAAACCATAACAATATTCATCTTTAGTGTCAATTTAAGTTTTAGCTCTGGCTCAAACGTTATATTTCCTCTATACTGCTGAAAGAGAGGTGGGTCCATCCTCCTTTGGAAGTCCAAAGTGTGTTTCACAATATAGACTGTGTCAAAATTATCTGCATTAAGTTGAGTTGCGGCCATCAATCTGCTACAGATGAACGTTGTTAACACCTCAAATCGTATAGGATGTTTGATTATATTCTTGGTGGCACTATAATAATTTTTAGTTTGCTTTTCTCGAAGTTTCTTAATGCTAGTTGCATAAAAAACAAACCTTTTTGAAACAATCTTATTATTGTCCTTTATAAGCTCGAAACAAGGATCTCTTGATTTTTTCTACTCACTGACATCATGAATTTTTTTCTTTTAATTTGTTTTAGCTGCTTTTGTTGCTTGCTCCTAATATACATTTATTTTTAAAAGCGCAAGATGGTTAAAATTGGTAATTATATGCAAAAATATAAGATGATTAACAATGATAGATCTTTATCAAATATGGATGATGAACAAAATGAACCTTGTAACATCCCGTTTCTATACAAAGTGTTAGAACCCTAGAAATTTGGTACATGAGAGATTAATTAGAGAAATTAGGAAAAAACATCTCATGCTCATGCATTACATAAGGTGCACATGCACATGAATAGTGAATCTTTGCACATAACAATAATTGTACA